>JAODAL010008299.1:0-118679 GCA_025379985.1 Phyllomedusa bahiana | reverse complement strand
TAATTATAACCATTATTTAGTGGTTTTCTACTTAGAATTTTGTGTTATAGTTTTTTGTATATGTTTGTGCTACTACTTCAGCAATTAGGTAAAAGGACTCAGAAGTCCCAGCATGTCATCTTGATTACAGGTTGGTGGGATGATGTCATCACACAGATCTGTATCAGTCAAAGTGAAACTGTATAGGGGCACTGCACAGGGGCAAGGAGGCAAAATAGTTTTGGCTGGCCCCTATAATCCAATACTCTGGTGATCACTAGGCACACCAGTTTGACACTGGGCATCCCTGCTAGAGAATTTAAGGGCTAGTCCCAACGACAGGGTTTTCAGTCGGTTTTACAGGTGATTTTCAGTTTTGAAAACCGCCTGTAAACCGACTGTCAACCTTTTACACTGATTTTAATAAAAAATCCGTGCAGAAGTCCACACTGCACGAATTTTCGGCTGGACGGTCTTTGACACCGCCGGCGTTTCTAAAAACTTAGAACGTGTTCATTCTTCAGCCCAGTTTTTGGGCAGAAGATGTACATGTCAATGGATGAGGGGGATGGGCAAATGCGCAAACCTCAGACAGAACCGTTCCCACAAAACCACATACAAGATGTCAAAATACTGGCCAGATTCTTTAAATCAGAATCCAGCTGGTATTTTAACCTGCCGTGTGGACGCACCCTAATGCTTTGTTCACACGGCTTAATTGCGGGGCGTAATTACGCCCCGCAATTACGCCATGTGGACGGGTGTGGGAGCGGAGGCGGGGGGCCAGCACCTCGCTGGCCCATAGACTATCATTACTAGCGCTAGTACGCCGCTAGTAATTGACATGTCCCTTCTCTCCCCGCTCGTCGTATTGTGCGAGCGTAGAGAGGAGACGTAATCCATAGTTCTCTATGACAACTGTGGATTACCGTAATGACTGGGCCGTATTTCAGCCTGTAATTTCCGCAGTACGCCGCAAATTACGGGCTGAAGTACGTGCCCAAATAAGCCGTGTGAACATGGCTTAAAGGGGATTTGCCAAGAGACCATTTACGTACCTCCAGTCAGCATGAGAGCAGGATGTAAACAAATCACGCTGAGTTATGAAGCTGCAGGGGAGAGAGGGTGGGGGCGAGTGAGGAGTGAGGAATCCAAGGGAGGGTCTCAAAACTTAAGTGAAATAATAAACAGTACAAGAGTGGATTCTCAATACAGCAAGACACAGCCTCAGACTGCACTGTCAGGAGGAGCCTTATCTGCTAAGAAGCTAATGTAAACAAACCACTGAGCTGAAAGAGAGAGAGAGACCCACACAGCCAGAGCACAAAGCTGCATAAGGGATCCTGTGACATGTTCACTGAAATAATCAAACCATAACTTGTGGATTCTATATACAAAAGACAACACCTATTCTACACAGCAGCTTGAAAGCTCCTTCATGTTCTCTGTCATCAGATAAAGCAGGTAACTAATCACACTACAACTAGTTTATTCTGTATACAAAAGAAAACATATTGCTACCTGGTGCCTTAAAAACTTCTGCAGCTCAGTCTCATCAGATAAGAAGCTCTCTCTGCGCAAGCCCAGCCAGCAGACAGCAGCTCTTGTCAGGTCGTATCTAATAGAAGCTTTGAAGTAACCAAGGGCATGTAAGGAAGGCTGTAGCTCTCTCAGGCTGCAATTTTCATAATCACATATATTTAGAAAAGTGATTAAAACCCCATTTTGGAGGATCCCACGTCAACATTACATCGTGGCAAAACCCCTTTAAGAGTGCAGCCTTCTGCAGCTGCACATTATGGGGCTTTATTTGTAATGTAACCTACTTTGTAGCAAAACTAAACTTGATTGGTAACGCATCATGATATCATGGCACATAATGTTATCTTAAGTTTTTCAATGCTTTTCAATGGCTTTTGTTTAAAACATTAAAAGCTGCAACATCACGGTAAAGTTAAACTCGGCTGAATCCATACATTACAAAGTAAGGGAATGCTCTGTTATAAGAGTTTATATTATTAAATTCAACAGCTCGAACTAGTCTATACATACAGATGACGTAGTAGATGCAGTGTCTGTTTCACAAGGTATTATAGATGCTGTAAGACATATGGAACATATTGAGAGTTTTTTTTGTAGACTGTAAAGCTTGAAGATCTTATTCTGGAACTTTATTTTATGAATATAAAATGACTACTTCATCCCTAATAAAAAAAAATATTTCTCTTCAATATAGCACTGGGGGTCTGAAGTCAGTCCTTCATCTTAGTATTAAATGTACGCAGTGCATAGAACTGGGGCACGTAGTCTACATTGAAGGATGAATGCCTTAAAGTCTGGTCTGAACTTTTGAACTTGATCTGTGTTAACACAAATGCTACAAGACAAACATTTTTTAGGCCAAAATTAGCTGGGCAGTTCTTTGTGATGCTCTACTAAGACAAGACAATGCTACCATCTAGTGACAGCATGAAACGGTGCATGTACATTGGTAATGAATGTCAAGCGTTGACCCAAACATAAAAAAGGGCTTCTGAGACTTCTATGGAGGCCTACAAGACCTGTAAATGCCTCTTTTTTTTTTATCTGAAATGCAACAAAAAAATTGTGGCATCCATTAGATTTAGCTTCATGGAGCTATTTTCTCACCAGAAGCATTGCTAAGCAGATCTTTGCAACTATGTTTGTATTGCTTCAGTGCACCCAAAATTAAAACCACTTCCTAGATCTCAGTGAATTAAATATTCCAGTTGCAATTCTTTATTCATTACATAGTGGAATGTGGAACAATAAAACATAAAAATGGTGAATGACAATTAAATGATATCCCTGGAGGTCTGGATTTGGAATGATACTCAAAATCAAAGTGGAAAATCAAATTTCAGGCTGATTCACCTTCAGTTCAAAGGAGGCTCAGTAGTGAGTGTGGCCACCCTGTGCCTTTATGACCATCCTACAATGCCTGGACATGCTTCTGATGAGGCAGCGGATGTTCTCCTGAGGGTATGTTCCACGGGCCGTTCCTAGGGGCGGGGAGGGGCGGGCGGACCCCCCGGGGCGCCGAGGCTCCCACTCACCCCAGGGGGGCGCCCCGGCCCCCCGCCCTGCTCGCCCGCAGGACGCCCCTGACTCTGCACGGCTGTGCGCGAGCCAGCAGGGTACAGGGGAGGAGGGGGAGGATTCGTTCCTGATTCCTCCCCTGTATCAGCGTCGCAGGGGGCGCACGGCTTTCACCACGCCCCCTGTGACGCTGCGTCCCCTCGACGGCAGAGCTGAGATTCCTGGGAGCTGCGTGCAGTGTAAGCGGCATGATGACGTCACGCCGCTTACACCGCTCGGCAGCTCCCGGAGCTGGACGCGGGACCAGGTCTGGTAAGGGAATATTTTGTTTTTTATAATTACTTACGGGGGGGGGGGGGGGCATCACTGGCTACAATGGGGGCAACACTGGCTACAAAGGGGGGCAAAACAGGCTACAAGAGGGGGCATCATTGGTTACAAGACGGGGCCTCACTGGCTATAAGGGGGGCATCACTGGCTATAAGGGGGGGCATCACTGGCTACAAGAGGGGGGGGGGCATCACTGGCTATAAGGGGGGGCATCACTGGCTATAAGGGGGGGGCATCACTGCCGATAGGGGGGGGCATCACTGGCTACAAGGGGGGGCATCAATGGCTACAAGGGGGGGAATCAATGACTACAAGGGGGGGGCATCAATGGCTACAAGGGGGCATCACTGGCTACAAGGGGGGCATCACTGGCTAAAGGGGGGCATCACTGGCTACAGGGGGGGCATCACTGGCTACGGGGGGGAGGCATCACTGGCTACAGGGGGGGCATCACTGGCTACAGGGGCATCACTGGCTACAGGGGGGGATCACTGGCTACAGGGGGGAGGCTCACTGGCTACAGGGGGGCATCACTGGCTACAGGGGGGCATCACTGGGGGGGACTTAAAAGGGGGGGGCATCACGGGCTACAAGGGGGATCACTGAACAAGGGGGCTCCTGGCTATAAGAGGGGCATCATTGGCTATAAGAGGGGCATCATTGGCTATAAGAGGGGCATCTGGCTACAATGGGGGTATCACTGGCTATAAGAGGGGGCCTTTCCTGGCTATAGGGGGCATCTACTGGTTACTGGGGGCATCACTGGCTACAGGGGGCATCACTAGCTACAGGGGGCATCACTGGCTATAGAGGGGCATCACTGGCTATAGGGGGGCATCTAATGGCTACAGGGGGGCATCACTGGCTACAGGGGGGCATCTACTGGCTACAAGCGGACATCACTGGCTACAGGGGGGCATCACTGGCTACAGGGGGGCATCACTGGCTACAGGGGGGCATCTACTGGCTACAAGGGGGCATCTACTGGCTACAAGGGGCATCTACTGGCTACAGGGGGGCTTCTACTGGCTACAAGGGGGGAATCACTGGCTACAGGGGCATCACTGGCTACAGGGGGCTACTACCTGGCTATAGGGGCATCACTGGCTACAGGGGGCTACTACGGGGCTACAGGGGGCATATTACATGGCTACCGTATGAGGTGTATAGAGATAGGAATTGGTAGAGAAGTGCTGATAAATTGAGGAGTCTTAAGATATTTGTTTTGTAAATTTTACAGTGAAGAGTCAGGAGTAGTTGTCGTGGCGTCTGGGACAGATGGAACAGAAGAAGAGACAGAGAACAACTCTTCAGAGACGTCTCCGGTGAGACACTAGATATAACTTTAATGTAATCATTTATATGTCTGCAGAGCCTGTGTACAGCTGGTATCCACCTCTGTATGGTCACTGTACACCGGTAACATTGGTTGAAGTATAATGGTTTATACTCAGTAATGGTCAGTTTGTATTATTCGGTCACTATGTGCTGGTGATATGCGGTCATGGTGTGGTGGTATTATTAGGTCAATGTGTGTTGGTGATATGTGGTCTTAGTGGTCTTGGGATTCTGGTTGGTGTAGGTGTTGGTTTTATACGTAGCAGATTGTGGTAAAGCTTTTTGTATATTTTGACTTTGGTTTATGGTGATGCTCTGTGGCGCCATATGTTATGGGAGGTGGGAGGCGGGAGGGGGGGGCGAAATTTCTTCACCATGCCCTGTGTGAAATTTAGCCTAGGAACGGCCCTGTGTTCACACATACTGTAAGCGCCGCAATACGCTGGGTGTTTTAGATGTACGTACTGTTCAGCACGAACTTCTAAATCGTGGTGAGGCTGGGGGGCGGCCCCATTCGCTGTCATTATCCACGCACTTCCCTCTCACAGTGTACAATACGCCAGAGGAGACGGACATAATTCAAAGCTCTCTAGGAGAGCTATGAATTACCGTAATTGTGGGGCGCATTTCAGGCGTACTGAAGGGCAAATACGCGCCAAAATTCTCCCCACAATTACACACTTTGAACATACCCTGAGGGTCTCCTTCTAGACCTGGATTAAAGCATTAGTCAACTCCTGGAGAGTGTGTTGCAACGTGGCGTTGGTAGAACAAAACATGCTGTTCCATATGTGCTCAATCGAATTCAGGTCTGATGAACAGGCAGGTCAGTCCATAGTATCAATGCCTCCATCATACAGGAACTGCTGACACTCTTCAGCCACATGAGGCCTAGCATTGTCATGCATCAGAAGGAACCCAGGGCCCACTGTACCTGCATATGGTCTCACAATGGATCTGAGGGTCTCATCTCAATACCTATTGGCAGTCTGGTTACCTCTGGCTAGCACATGGAGGGCTGTGCGACCCTCCAAAGAAATGACCCACACACACACACAATTACTAACCCACTGCCAAACCGGTCATGCTGGAGGATGTTGCAGGCAGCAGAACATTCTCTATGGTGTCTCCAGGCATTACAGGATGCCAATGTCAAATCTGTCAATCTTGGTGTTCTCTGGCAAATGCCAATCTCCCTGCATGGTGTTGGGACGTTGGTGCCCTCATATCACACTCATGGAGTCTGTTTCTGACAGTTTGAGTAGACACATTGATATTAGCGGCCTGCTGGAGGTCATTTTTCAGAGGTCTGGCACCTCTCCTCCTTGCACAAAGGTAGAGGTAACGGTACTGTTGCTACGATGTTACCCTCCTACTGCCCCCTCCACGACTCCTGGCGTACTGGCCTTTGTACTGGCCTGTCTCCTGGTATCTGCTCCATGCTCTGGACACTGTGCTGACAGACACAACTAACCTTCTTGCCACAGCTCGCATTGATGTGCCATCCTGGATGAGCTGTACTACCTGAGCAACTTCTGTGGGTTGTAGACACCAGCTCATACTACCTCTAGGGGTGAGAGCAATGTCAAAATGCAAAAGTGATGAAAACAGCAAATAAGAAAGGATGAGAAATGGTCTGTGGTCACCACCTGCAGAACCACTTCTCTTTAGGGGTTGTCTTGCTAACTGCCTATCATTTCTATCTGTTGTCTGTTCCATTTGCACAAAAGCAGGAGAAATTGATTCACAATCAGTGTTGATTTATAACTGGACAGATTTCACAGAAGTGTAATTGACTTCGAGTTACATTGTGTTGTTTAAGTGTTCCCTTTATTTTTATTTGAGCTGTGTAGAATAACTCTGTAAATAGTCTTGATTAACTTCTTCCCAACATTTGACCTACATGTTCATCAAAGTATGGAGCTGTTAGTTAAAACCAGCACCAGCTATTAGTGACTAGGATTGGAGATAACTCTTACCCTGGCTATTTAACTATTTAGATACCTTGGTCAGTGCGACCACATCAGGGATGTTGCAGGACTTGCAGAAGCATGTTTGTCCAGCAATACATGATTAAAAAAAAATAGAAGAAGAGAAACATACTTACCTCCTGAATGTGCCTGTTCTGCCTCGGTGGCCGTCATGTTCATCTTGCTCTAGCACGGAACATGTCACGTTGTGGCCTGTGATTGGCTGCACCTGTCACATGGACGATAAATGTTCCATGCTACAGCTAAATGAATGGGATGGCCACTGGGACAGCATGAGACTGTCCAGGAGGTTAGTGTGCTTTTGTCTTCTGTTTTTTTCATGCAAAAATAAGCTTTTTAAGGCCCAGAAGCAGGTTATGTTTTCAGGATTTCCAACAGAATGCACTGACAATAATTGTGTCACGTGTGCAATATTAAGAAAATCCTGAAAACATTACCTGTTGATGGGCCTTGAGGACTGGAGAGGAATACTGGCAATACCTTGTATTCAGAGAAACACAGTATCAACATTACTGTTTCCAAAAATGGCCTTGTTCAGTTTGACACTGGTTTTACTTGTGGAAAAAATCCAAAACCCATATTCATCCATATTTACTTATATTTATTTCTCTAACACTATCACTGACATTAACAGCTGGGATCCTCTGATCATGGCTGGTAACCCTCTAGATGTAATGCTGTCATCATGCTGCCTCTGTTGCTGCCTGTACTAGGCCATAAGCCATGCTTTCCAACTCTCCCTGATCATCATATACCTACCTACCTACTGAGAGGGTCAATATAGCTCTCTAATGGGTAAATATATAAATTCCTACCTACTGTGGGGACTTTTATACTTATGTACCTACTGAGAGGGCCTATATACCTATCTACTGAGGAGGCTATACCCATTGAGAAGCTACCTAATGGGGGACTATATCTTATCATCTACTGAGTGGATTTGTATACTTACTGAGTGGGCCTCTATACCTACATTCTAAGAGTACCTATGTAACGACCTACTGTGGAGGTCCTTTATAGTTACATAATTACATAGTAAATACGGTTGAAAAAAGACACTTGTCCATCAAATTCAACCAAGGGTGGGGAAAAAGTAGGTGAAGGGAGGGAGACAAGGATTTTAAGCCCAGCCTCACCACTGGTTAATGTCCTGAAACCCACAAGGCAAGAACCAATCTGCTCCAGGGGAGACCCATGCTCTGACCCCAGAGCCGCCACCAGCCAGGATCCAGAATTTTACATAGCTACATACGCATTAATATTCTTTAGTTTCAGGTAGATATCTAAGTCTTTCTTGAAACTCTCAACTGTTCCTGCTGTGACCAGCTCCTCAGGCAGGCTATTCCACAGATTCACAGTTCTCACAGTGAAGAACTCTTTTCTCCTCTGGAGATTGAATCCTTTTTTCTCTAGCCGAAGGAAATGTCCCCTTGTCTTTTGAGGGGGCGTTACATGAAATAATATTTCTCCATACTTTTTGTAGGGACCAGTTATTTATTTATATAAATTAATCATGTCCCCCTGAAGCCGTCTTTTCTCAAGACTAAATAAGTTAAATTCTACTAACCTCTCCTCATAACTAAGATGCTCCATTCCCCTTATAAGTTTGGTTGCCGACTGCCCACATACAAATTTTTAGGGTCTAACATACCTAAAAGGAATGTTTACCTATCTGCTTGCCTAATTTAGGGGGCTGCTTATTATGTGGGGTGTGAACTTACCTATTGGGTAATGCCGCAAATGGGGGCTCTTTAATCCTCTAGAGGCACTTACACTGTTTGGGGAACAGTTACTATATGGGGACTAAAGGGGTCATTATTTCCATTTGTGGTGCTTTGGATGGGGAGTTCATACCATACTTGCCAACCCTCCCATTTTTGGGGGGGTTACTCCTGCTAATGGGGGCGGTGTATCCCCCCCCCCCCCGCTTGGGTGGCTTAACCTCCCGCCGGAGGTTATCTGTGTAAAGAGGCATCGGGCAGTGTCTCTTGACGCTGCCCTAATGCCTCTGTCCTGTGCCGCTGTCGGGCAATGCTCTCCTAGCTTCAGAGGAAGCTGCGAGAGCACTGCCTTAAAAGCGGACGGGGCTTAGGGTACCCACAAAGCTCCGCACCCTTTTCACCTCTCCGTCTGTGAAAAACTAGGATACCAGCAGGACAGTGTGTGCAGTGATGGCTGTGTGTGTGGGGAGGGGGGTGGCTGATTGCCTGTGAGGGGAGGGGTGTGTGTGCAGTGACTGAGTGCTTTTGAGGGGAGGGGTGTGAAGTAGATTTTATTATTTTATTGTTATTAGCTATAGGGGCACTGCCTGGCTAATGGTAGCATCTGCCTGGCTAATGGGAGCATCTACCTGGCTATTGGGGGCATCTAGCTGGCTATTGGAGGCCTCTAACTGGCTAAAGGGGCATCTACCTGGCTAAAGGGGGCATCTACCTGACTAATGGGGACATCTACCTGGATAAAGGTTACATCTGCCTGGCTATTGGGGGAACTACCTAGCTGTAAGGAGCATCTACCTGGCTAATGGGGGCACTATCTGGCTATTGGGGGCACTACCTGGCTATTGGGAGCACTACCTGGCTATTGGGGACAGCTACCTGGCTAGAAGGGGGCATTAACCTGGCTACAGGAGGCTACTACCTGGCTACAGGGGGGTTACGGCCTGGCTACAGAGCTCAAATAGGGCACCGAGATTCCTATTGGGGCACAGGTTGGTAGCTCTCCTGGATGCTGAATAGACCTTCCAACAGTCCAGGGAAGCTGGGTGACACCAAAACCCTAATTTAGCTTTCTTCCAGAGCCATTACACAGTTAGATGGAGTGGGGTGTGGCTTTCAAAGTGGGCGTGGCTTACATGCAAGATAGGCGTGGACATGCACATTTTTTATTACGCGCGCTGCCCCTTAAAATCTCCTGCTTTCTTACTTTCAAAAGTTGTCATGTATGGTTTATACAGAGGTGAAAATTGGTAAGAAAGTGCTGGAAAAGAGAGGAGTCTAACATGTTTGTGTGGTAAATTCTGCAGAGACGAGTTGTGGCGGGAGAAGACGTCATGATGGTCTGAGCTCGATGGAGAAAATAAGGGAAAGTGAACGACTCCAGTCAGAGAAGTCGACAGCTGTGAGTCAAAGTATGACAGGAATATTAGAGTAGTATAATAGTTATGTTCAGTAACAGTACAAAGGCTTTATTTAGTCTCTTTACGGTGGTGATATGTGGCAGTATTATTTGGTCCTTGTATATTGTTGTCATTGGTAACATTGATGTTGGTATACTGGTTTGGTCAGTAATGTTAAGACCATATTATTCACTATATAGTGGAGAGATGCTGTCAATTACATTGTTCATTGTAAGCTCCAACAAAAACTAAACCCAAAAAACAAAGGCACAATTGCATTTTTTCCTGTTCACCTTACAAAGATATTTGGGGGGGAGGAGTGGGTAGAGGACAAAATGCAGCAAACGGTTTCACTGTATAACTTGTTTTTCTTTTTTTCCACCACCTGGCCCCATTTCAAATAAATATTATTCTATTACACAATCCCTTTATGTAGAAATAATTCTCCATGGCACACTACATTGCAGACTTTAATCACATCAAGTAGGGAACCTGTTGTTAAAAAGTAGTGGTCCCCAGCCGTTGTCTGTAGGGGGCTCAAGCTCAAGTTTTGCATTAGGACTCACAAATCTTTAGCTACGACCCTGGTTATGGTTAGGGTCTTACAGTGTTTTAGGGGTTTTCTTACTACGATTAGTAGGGATAGGTAAGACTTTTTCTAAGTACATTACTTTTTTGAGATTGTATGAAAACTGTCTAGGTCTAAAACTCCCTTTGTTGCCCATAGCAACCAATCACAGCGCCCCTCTCATTTTTCCAGAGCACTATATGAAATGAAAGGGGAGCTCTGATTGGTTGCTATGGGCAACAAAGTGAGTTTTAGACCTAGACAGTTTTCATACATGTGGCCCGCCCTTAAAGAGAACCTGTCACATAGTTTGTACCCCCCTGGCTGAGGACAGAACAAGGTAGTGTCAGGCATGCTGTTTCCAGTGCTGTGTCCCTTATTCTGTAAGATGCTGTAGTTTTCGTGTATTTAATGCTCAAATCTGCAGTTTTCAGCCAGAAGAGTCATTCGAAGAGTCCTTCAGAGTGTCAGTTTTTTTCAAAACCCGGCAATCGAGAGGCTAGCCCCGCCCACCCCAACTGACAAACCTATTACTTTGAATAGGTAGAAACATGAGAACAACTGTCAGTAGGCGGAGCTAGTCTTTGGTGGGTGGAGCTAACACCTGCTCATGAATAAGATTTAAGGGGTAAATGCTCTAAAACTGCTGCATCTTACAGAATAAGGGGCACAGTGCTGGGAACAGCAGGTCTGACACTAGCTTGTGCTGTCCTCAGCCAGGGGGGCACAACCTATGTGACAGGTTCCCTTTAAGTCTCTAAGTTGCCATCCATCTCTTCCTTCCTGATTAGACAGTGATGTCACCATGGTTTGATGGACCAGAGTATTTCTAACAAAATTAGATTGTTTAATTGTTTACCTTGTTATCACTCTTTAGAGCTCTATATCGTTGTTTACAGATTAAATATCCTGCATGTCTCTGTAATGCTCACCTAGGAATAGCAGGGCTAAGATGCTAATCACTGCTTTAGAATCACCAACAGCCTAACTAGACAGTGTAAGACTGAAGCTGCCAATGACTCTTTAAATCTGCATGGTATGAAAACCCCTTTAAAGCTTAATAATGCAGTAAAATTAGCATTGGAGGGAGGAGAGGCCATCCACCTATTAAAGGGGCTGTCCGGTTTTTGTTTGTTTGTTTGTTTATAAATTTGGCTCAGTATGTTTGTTAATTTGTATATATACTTTATTAATGTGTTTCGTGTGTTCTAAACATGTTTTTACATATACAGAGTAGTGTGACATAAGTTTGGGGAGGGCTGTCTGTGGCTATACTATAGCAGCACTGGCTTCCTGACTAGTGCGCATGTGCACTATTCAGCTGGCCAGCTGGCACTTCTATAGTGTATGCAGCAGTAAGGGATTATGTTTCCAAATGGAACATCATCACTCACTGCCATATGCATTACAGTTAAAACATGTATTTTAAACACACAAATCACATTAAAAAAAAGTATATAAAGTGGGGGGAAAAGTATTTAGTCAGCCACCAATTGTGCAAGTTCTCCCTCTTAAAAAGATGAGAGAGGCCTGGAATTGACATGATAGGTAGACCTCAACTATGAGAGACAAAATGAGAAAACAAATCCCAAAAATCACATTGTCTGATCTGGAAGGAATTTATTTGCTAATTATGGTGGAAAATAAGTATTTGGTCACCTACAAACAAGCAAGATTTCTGGCTCTCACAGACCTGTAACTTCTTCTTTAAGAGGCTCCTCTGTCCTCCACTCATTACCTGTAGTAATGGCACCTGTTTGAACTTGTTATCAGTATAAAAGCACCTGTCCATCTCAAACCGTCACACCCCAAACATCCATATGGTGAAGACCAAAGAGCTGTAGAAGGAACCAGAAACAAAATTTTTAGCCTGCACCAGGCTGGGAAGATAAATCTGCAATAGGCAAGCAGCTTGGTGTGAAGAAATGAACTGTGGGAGCAATAATTAGAAAATGGAAGACATAAAAACCACTGATGATCTCCCTCCATCTCGGGCTCCAAGCAAGATCTCACACTATGGGGTCAAAATGATCACAAGAGCGGTGAGCAAAAATCCCAGAACCACACGGGGGGACCTAGTGAATGACCTGCAGAGAGCTGGGACCAACATAACAAAGGCTACCATTAGTAACATACTACGCCGCCAGGGACTCAGATCCTGCAGTTCCAGACGTGTCCCCCTGCTTAAGCCAGTACATGTCCGGTCCCGTCTGAAGTTTGCTAGAGAGCATTTGGATGATCCAGAAGAGTATTGGGAGAATGTCATACGGTCAGATGAAACCAAAGTAGAACTGTTTGGTAGAAACACACCACGTCGTGTTTGGAGGAGAGAGAATGCTGAGTTGCATCCAAAGAACACCAGACCTACTGTGAAGCATGGGGGTGGCAACATCACACTTTGGGGCTGTTTCTCTGCAAAGGGACCGTGACGACTGATCCGTGTACATGAAAGAATGAATAGGGCCCTGTATTGTGAGATTTTGAGTGCAAACTTCCTTCCATTAGCTAGGGCATTGAAGATGAAATGTGGCTGGGTCTTTCAGCATGACAATGATCCCAAGCACACCACCAGGGCAACGAAGGAGTGGTCCTGGAGTGGTCTAGCCAGTTTCCAGATCTCAACCCCATATAAAACCTTTGGAGGGAGTTGAAAGTCCGTGTTGCCCAGCATCAGCCCAAAACATCACTGCTCAAGAGGAGATCTGCATGGAGGAAAGGACCAACATACCAGCAACAGTGTGTGCCAACCTTGTGAAGACTTACAGAAAACGTTTGACCTCTGTCATTGCCAACAAAGGATATAAAATAAAGTATTGAAATGAACTTGTCATGTCCAGGGAGGTACAGTGAGCCCTTACTGGAACCCAGCCCACTGTCCCTGCCTGCTTGACATGCTGCCCTAGGCGGCAGACGGCAACTGGGCGACAGTCCCTGCGCTGCTAAAGTGCTGGGGCCGTCAGGAGGTAGAATAGTCAGACAGTCCGGGTCAATATCAAATCAGGAATGCCAAAGCCACAAATCAGAACCAGAGGGATAAACGTAAACAAGCCAAGGTCAAAAGCGAATGGGAGCGAGGTAAAAAATCAGGAGAAAAAGCCGGGGTCAGGAGAACAAGCCGAGGTCAGGTATACGGATAAACAAACAAGCAAATAAGCAACAGGTATGAAGGGCAGCCAGGAAATTTCACAGGCGCAGCACTCAGCTAGCAGGGAGTTTAAATGTGTTTCCCGGACTCCGCCCCTGTAGCTGATTGGAGCTGCCTCCGGGTCCTCCCATTGGCTGGTGCGACACACCCCCTGTCCAGAGTGGCAGGACCTCTGTCACTCACAGAGCTGCCAGCAGCAAGTGTATCAGGGTGGGGTTGCAAATCAGCTGCTGCAGCCTGTAGATCCATGCAGCCTGAGCGCAGCCTAGCCCTGACAGAACTTTTGTTATTGACCAAATACTTATTTTCGACCATAATTTGCAAATAAATTCTTTCCAAATCAGTCAATGTGATTTTCAGGATTTGTTCTCTCATTTTGTCTCTCATAGTTGAGGTCGACCTATGATGTCAATTACAGGCCTCTCTCCTCTTTTTAAGAGGGAGAACTTGCACAATTGGTGGCTGGCTAAATACTTTTTTCTCCACTGTATACACATTTACACATTAAGCTAAATTTTTAAACCAATAAAAGAACCAGACAACCCCTTTAAAGACTTATACTGTGTCAAGGTTTCAAAAGAATCTTGCTGTGAAACTGGGCCTGCAGCTACTCGTGCTACAACAATAGAAAAGAGAACCCAAAATAAATCGTCACCCCCCCGACAAAGGAAGAGAAAAAAGGAACGGAAGAGTGGTTTCCACACAGGGGGTAATAATAGTATTATGAACTGTTTTGTTTTTCATACAGTGCATTATAGAATGACTTAGATTAATAAAATAATGGGTTCAATTCACTTTTAATGCCATCATTTGACTCTTTAAAATGTGCTTGGTTGCTCTGTAATAGTCTAAAGAATTGGTTTTTTTTGTTGCACTGGCACTTTGACTTTGTATGGTATACAGTATGTTCTGAATGATTTACTATTACATTTGTATACACTTTTTTTCAAACAGTATTTTTATACTTTATTTTGATGTTACTTTACATCTAATGGTACTTATTATGCATTTTTGCCCTCAGGTGTGTGTTTGCATTTTAAGACATCTTTTTAATCTTTTATCAATAAAAATTAATTGTTTTCAATATGCTTAAGTTTATTTGTAACTGGACATCTTTTGGGTTTAAACAAATAAAAAAATTTAAAGCAAACAGTTTCTTAAAGGGCCCCTGTTTTGCATGCAGAAAATGCTTGAAACAAACTTAAAAACTTGTAAATCAAACCACATTCATGTGAATTTCCCATCATTGGCGACTATTCTTGCCTACAGCAAAAAAATTTTGGCCATTGAAAATGCTACACAAATTTTCAAAACGAAAATTTGCCTTTCACTGTGGACAAAGGCCTATGGGGGATTTTGTAACCCCCATTTTGCAATTAATTTGTAAAAAAAACACCATCCCCATGGAGATAATTTTACAGCACATTTTTGCTTCCCCAGTAGAGATTGTAGTTCCTACAACTGAATCATTCTTTGTCATTGAGCATGACCTACCTAATTAAGCAAATCTGCGAGCTATTCTCCAGAAGTCTACATTTCACTTCCACGATATGAATCATGATGCTGAGGAATTTTACTTCCATAACAAAGACCTTCATTTTTTATTAGGTGCCAACAGTACAGTTTATGAATGTTTTGTTGCAGCCTCGGGCAGGGAGCAGCTTGGTGCTTAATGGGTTAAGTGCTTTAGCCAATCCCTGGAGGGGGTTTTAAAACTTTTCTTGTCTTCCTGTCCCTGCTGGTGATTGCTTCTGTGTCCTAGCTGTCCGTTTTTGCTCTGATGTGTCGTTTCTCTGGTTCTCTGGATTTTGGCTTGTCTTTCTAGTTACTCTCCCGTCTTGTCTTCTTCCCTCTTGTACTGTTTCCCCGAAAATAAGACATCCTCTGAAAATAAGACCTAGTGCGATTTTTTTCAAGCTTAGAAATATAAGGCCTCCCCTGAAAATAAGACCTAGCAGGAGTCATTGCTACAGTTCCTTTCACGTCATACATTAGCGCTAGAAGATCATTTACATAGGTCTTACCTTGTGTGGAAGGCTACCTGTAAAAGAGGTGCTCATTTAAGGAAAGTGCTATTGCTAGACATGAGAGATTGGGGCCAATGATTATAAAAGAAATGGAGCCACAAAAATTCACCATAAAATTCAGGGTTTGGAGAGTTTTGATGATGTTTCAGAAGAAGATGTTTGTGACTACAGTATATTAATAAAAGTTGATTTTTGTTCAACAATAAATGTTAATTTTTTGTTAATGGACAAATTAAGACATCCCCTGAAAATAAGACCTAGCGCATCTTTAGGAGCAAAAATTAATATGAGACACTGTCTTATTTTTGGGGAAATAGGGTACTCCTGGTTTGAACTGGACCCGTCTGAATATTCTCTATTTATTGTCTGTTTGTGTCTGTTTCCCGTTTGTCTTCCATTTATCTTCTGTCTGTTTGTCACCTGTTTACTAGGCTATATTTTAGGAAGAGGTTCAAGTGCGAGGTCGCCCTTCTCGGAGCAGGTACTCTGTCTAGGCAGGGCAAGCCAGGGTGAGATTAGGGCGTCCCTTACAATGAATTGTCTATAACAGGGCTGTAAACCAAGGAAACATACCAAGAAAATCATGCAGGTAATAAAGGATGGACCTTACAACAGACTGTTCCCTCACTACCCACTTTAAAACTGTGCTACACGCATCGAACAGTGGGGAAGAAATTTTACAAACCAAGGTCACCAAAAAGTTTATCCTGTTATAAACACCCAGGAAATAATGTCAGATTGTTTGACTGCAAAGGGAAACATCATTAATATCTGTATCAATGCTGTCATTCACTGACTTGCCCGCTGGAAAGCCATGTAGTGTATTACCCTGTACGTATTGGGTTCTTTTGTGATATATCCACCCATTTGAGCAGTTTTTCTAAAATAAGTAGAAGTAAGGTAAAATGAAGGTTCTGGGAAAGCCCAATAGACAGTTCCATATTCCAAGGAACACAGAAGGCCTCTGTAAAACCTTGAAGAAATAGACACACTTCCTGTCTACCAGGGTATCTGGGTGCCAAAAATCATACATGTCGCCCTAAGAGCCTCAAGTTTTCATGTATTAAAAAGTAGCAGAAATGCTTTTCCCAAAAAAATCCTATATTCCCTTTGACAACTTTTAGTGCTAGTAGAGTGGTGCTGATATTGTATTGTGTTTACCTCTCCTAGTTATGCTGTACAATACAATTAACCCACAAAGTGCTTGGGAAACACATTGACTGCATTAACTGCAAAACCATATAAATCACATTATAGTCTACACAAGTTTGCTTAGTCATACAGAAAAGAGGTTTAACTCTTTAGTAGTGTACCTTCCTGTATACTATAGTAGCAGTATAGGATGTGTAACCACCCTACCAGTAGTCTTCTATAAGTTTATTATGTATATATCTACAAACATGGGCATAACTGCTATGGGACGCAGATGTTGGGGGGCCTCACACAGGTACAAGAACATTGTTCTTTTCTGTAGGAAACAAGTAGTTGGTGGTTGTAACATTTAAAAATGAGGAACAGTTCAAGAGGTACAAATACTTTTGCAACCCACTGTACATACCACTGATGGTGGAGTTAGACAGACAGAGGCAAAACACTCTGATTTCTAGCTTGCTACACATGAAATTCAAACATGGACTAAGTTGTTGGCTATAATACCTGCCCGAAGAGGCATATATGGGGTAAGGTTACCTAGTGACTTTTACGAACTAATATTGAAATCTAAAACATCGTTGCAATTTGTAAGCAGCTTATATGATGAATTAGGGTGCTTTCACACGGTGCGTTTTTTGTGCCTTTTTTGATGCGTTTTTCAATGCGTTTTTGTGCAGGAAGGCACAGCAAGTAATGCTGTACATTGCTGCACAAAAATCGCGGCAAAAATCGTGGTAATTACCGCGATTTTACCGCGATTTTTGTGCAGCAATGTAGAGCATTACTTGCTGTGCCTTCTTGCACAAAAAACGCATTGAAAAACGCACCGTGTGAAAGCACCCTAATGATTATTAAAGAAGTGCTTACATATAAAATGAAAGAGTGTCCAGCGATATTATTAGCATTAGAGGCAAAACACACCATAAGTGCTCACAGAAAGAAGGAGAAAGATAGACAGAAATAAAGAGAGAATAAGCACAGAAAGAGAGAGTGAGAAGCATAATGATAGAGCAACAGACAGAGGAGGTGAAGAGGCTGTGACATATGCTGCAGGCCTTGTGGTTGTAGGGATACAGGAGAGCTCAGGCAACGACAGATGGGGAGTATCACATGGTGCCCCATGGGTCTGCAGCAATGACTGGGTGTGAAGACCTAGTTACGGTTTGAAGTTAGGGAGACCCTTCTCATGGAAGAAGAGTGTCACGGTAGTGGATAAAGGATAGAGAGACCAGCTACATTGGAAATTGAAAGTGCCCTTCTGAAGAGTTACAAGTGAGAATTTAATACAGAGGAAGAGTAAATGGGGTTGTGACAGACATCCTATGTGCTAACAACTATGCTTGTACTAATATCGTCAAAGTAATGGAACGTAATGTAACATTATGGAAGTTGCAAACCGGGCATAAAGCTTGTGGTTACCTCCTCATTGGTGCACTACAAGCGCCAGCAACACTATTGGTAGGCCTAAGAGCATTTACGTATCTGCTGTCCATTGAACCTGTCTCACCTGGCACCTGTGTACTAACCTGCAGTACTAGTGTTAGTAAGTTGTTGTTACTATTACCTCTCTCTGACTCCTCTCTAACTGACAGAGGCAGATCAGGAGTTATGAGTCGAATCATCATGAAAGCCTGACCTAATGGATTATATTGTTTTTGGACTAAAGCTATTTGAATGATATAATGTATTAGGTCAGGCTTTTATCATGGTTTGATGTGGAAATAAAAGTCATGCAAGCAAAATATTGAATAAGGTACTTGCATTGCTTTGATTTGCTCCACAAACCAGCCCGATAAATTACATTACAGACATTACTTGCCACGTCCTCCCATCTTAACTTTCTGGGCGTCTTCTTGTACATAGTAAATTTGTCTCATTATTTTAAAACAACACACAAGATTAGGTAGAACACACACTTTATTGTTATACTATTGGTACAGATGGTAGCACATGTCACACAGTGACTATAATTACAGTAAGTGTGTCTCCAGAATATTGGACTATTTACAGCTCGTTGTTATAGACCTATGGACCTTCTTACTGAAGCTCTGCACTGACTATAGGCTTTCCTATATGCATAGGAGTGTATTATATACTATCTCTAGATCTTTTCGTCCCTTTTTACACAAGGATTTTTATTTATTAGGATGTATTACATTAGCTGTAAAGTGGAGAAGATTTTAAGAAATCTCATCTGCAAAAAATTTGCCTGGAAACTGATCTGCAATGAAAACTTTAAATACCCTTCAGGTCAATTTATTGCAGATTTTTTTCTGCTTTACTTCAATAGGGAACTGAAAAAAAGCCATAAAACTACAGTTGTGTAAAATAAAATACACAGCTGCAAATCCACACTAAAATGGGCATGAATTGATGTTAATTTGCTGCTTTGAAGTCACTTGCAGTAAGGCTATGCTCTCACGGCTTATTTCAGAACTTATTTACGTCGGACTTCCGATCGTAAATATGTTCCAAAATCAGTTGCCATTCAGTTTGTTATAAGTGTCACTAAGTGTGGCACGTATTTCGCGACGGATTTACAATCCCCATTCATTATATGGGGTGAATCCGTCGCGAAATCCGGCACAATAATTGACAGGCTAATTGTTTTTCCGGCCGTATTGTGGCCGCAAATCCGCGGCGGCAATACGGCACGGAAATACATGTCGTCTGAACGACGACACGTATTTCCCATTAAAACCAATATTAAATGGCCTGCCACTTATTTCAAACTGATTTCGGAACAGATTTACGATCGTAAAAACGGCGGCAAATCCGTTCCGAAGTAAGCCGTGTGAACAAGGCCTATTGCTATTGATTTTCTGCTGTGTAAAATCAGCATCACTTTCAGCCAGTCTGAACATACCCTTATTCTGTCTATGGGAGATACACAGTCAGCTTTTCTGTATATTGTGTAAGCTATTACTGTAGATGTGCATGTTTGGCCATATGTCTCTTGCCCAAAGGGTAAATGAAATCCCTCTTCTCAATATTGTCCTGGATTCTACTTGTTAAAATCCAATAGATGCTATAGGTGTACATTTACACTACAGATTTTAACATGAAATTCTATGTGGATTCCGTGATGGATTCCAAGTTAACATCCATGTACAATTCGACTCCTATTCATTTGTAGTTCACAATGTAAATTTCTAAACTTTCTACATCACATACTTAAAAAAAAAACAGATGGATGTGTCCATTCTTTGCTTAGGATCCTCCTCGGATTCCGCTTTGTCAGGCATGATGCGGATGAGCCCCATTACAATAGGGCTAACTTACATCCAAATTGAAGCCAAAAACTACCTCTGCAAAGTAAAGATCCTCTACAGAAATCTGAGGTATTGCCTCATATGTCTGCTGAGGATTCCATGTTGGATTTTGCAATAGGAAATACCCGATGTGGGAATTTACCCATAAATGTATATAGTAGGGTCTGAAGAAAATATGGTATAGTACACAGATGAGACACAACTCTATGAATGTTCTGCTTCTTGGGACTCTGTGAATTGTTCGTACATGGATGGATGTGAAAACCAAAAAGCTACAGGAATAACCAACAGTGGCTGCTAATTATCCAATAGTACTCCACACATTAAGCTTTTAGAGCTGGGGTCAGTAGATACAGGATATTTTATGCACTAGTACTACATTTCTGGAACTAGAAATATACTTTCTATATAAAGAGTAGCCTGTCTTTTATGATAGATCTGTATTCACACTTGCATAAGATCTGTCCATTATGAAAGATCTGTATTGACTCATGAGATTTGCAGTGATCAAATGCTTCAAGAGGCCTTCTATTCTGTCATCAAGAACACAACTATTGTCCATATCATCTTGAATATTTTATAACATCCACTAAAGTATAGCCGATCATTTTCGTCCAGTGTGTATTTTACAGCAGTTCAACATTGTATGGTTGATTAGGTCTGACATACAAGAGTGCCTTTTGTTTTCTGCTTAGATATTGATTTAATGTCTTCTTTAGGCATATCTGTAAGAAAGAGATATAAGGTTTAATGAATAAAAAATGCAATGAACTATTGTCTGTACAGTTGATGCATATGATTCTATTACACACGTTCTTCATCTAGCATATTACCTCCATGAACCAGGAGTTCAATACATTTGGAAACAAGTAAAATGAGTTTTCACATATGTACATGCTAAGGCCATGTGCACACAGCTTATTTTGGGACGGATTTCGTTCCGTATTTCACACCGTAATGCGCGAAATACAGCGAAATCCGTCCCAGTCATTACGGTAATCCACAGTTCTCATAGAGAACTATGGATTCCGTCTCTTCTCCCCGCTCGCGAAATACGGCGAGTGGGGAGAAAGTGACATGCACATTATCCCGGCGGGATACGCGCCGTGGATAATGGTTGCACCGTGGCTAATGCACCCGCTACACGGCAGCCGGCGTAATTGCAGGCGAAATCCGTCCCCACAATTATGCCGGCAATAAGCCATGTGAACCTAGCCTAAGGACAATGTATGGTTCACTTGTTACATTTGGAAAAGATTCAAGATTTGCTAAAATCTCTATTCACGTTTAACGGGTTGGATATTGACTTATAATAAAGCTCTGAAGTATACTTTTATTCTTTTAGAAATTAAATAATTTACAAACCTACTTTGCCCAGGTACTGCCTAATCTGTAAGGGTATGTTCACACGGCGTAATTGCGGCGCGTAAGTACGCGGCGCAATACGCCGGCCGATTTGGGAGTCGCGCTGACCAGTGCGTACTCCCGAAGCACGGGGGGGGGCAGCAGCCCGCCAGCCCCATTGACATGCAGTACTCGCAGCACATAATCGCTGCGAATAACTGACATGTCACTTATCTCCCCGCGCATACAATACGATCGTATTGTACGCGTGGGAGGGACGAGGCTTAATCCATAGTTCTCTATGAGAGCTATGGATTACGGTAATTGCGGCGCGCATCTCGACACGTATTAAGCGCAAATACACAATGAAATGCGCAATGACATTACGCCATGTGAACATACCCTAAGACTCTTTATGTCACCTGTAAGTCTCTACAAAGTCTTTACAGCTCCCCTGAGGGCTCCATCATAGGCCTCTAATCAAGTCAACCAATACCCAGCTCTGTACTGATGTGAGACAAGAATTTTAAAATAGATGCCTATAGATTGGTGTATATGTCCTTTGTAGCTGGAGGATATTCTAACTTGACTAATATCCTTATTCATGTTATAAGGCTATTTAATGCTCTGGACATTGACTTATTGAAGAGCTACACCCAAGAGTGGCACTAAAAAGACAGCTCACTTCCTACTGGAGAAGAGCTTTGTTTATAAAGGAATGTAGGAATGTATGTAATCAAGATGGGGTCTAGGTCATTGAAGGCCCAAGGTAAAAACAAATTCTTAGAAGGAGAAAAATTGAAGGAAATATTGCCATAACACTGGACAACTAACAATACCGTACTAGTTCTATTTAATAAATTCAAACAATCCTACATAAAAGTATCAGACTTTGCCTACATAATATTTTCATAACATACCTATAGTAGTACTATACAGCTAACACTAGAAAGTATTTAAAAATAATAATACTAGCAGTGCTTTAAAGAGGACCTACACCTCCAGAGAAACCTCATGAAGTAACAGGAGACTAAAATACAAACATTTTCTCAAAATGCTTAATTAGAAAAATCAAAGCATTTTACCTATAAATCAGTTTAAAAAAAAATGCTGACTCTTTAAGACAGCTCTGAAGTCAGCCCAAGTCGGCACATGACAGCTTGATGGATCACTATGTTGACAGTTGTGTGAAAGTAAGGCTATGTTCACATGGCTTAAAACGGGACGTATCTCGCCCGTATTTCGCGCCGTACTGCGCGAAGTAGGGGGCGAGATATGTCCCAGTCATTATGGTAATCCACAGTTCTCATAGAGAACTATGGATTACGTCTCCTCTCCCCTCTCCTCTCCCCGCTCACCCAATACGGCGACATGTCAATTATTCACGGCATATACGCGCCGTGAATAATGAATGTCTATGGGATCGGCAGGCTCCCGGCCTCCCCGCCCCCGCTCCCGAGCACACGGCGTAATTACGGGATGAAAGACGTCCCGCAATTATGCCGTGTGAACATAGCCTTACTGTTTCTGAGTTGGGAGAGTCCACTATGCAGGGTGGAGCCTGTAAGTCTACATCATGTACACACCAGCAGAAGTGTAGTATAGATGCCTGTGTTCTATGGAGGAGGAGGCTGAAGCAACAGGTAAACTCTGTCACACTATGTCCTCAGTGTGCTGTGCCTCCAGTGTATGTAGTGAGAGACTCAGATCACCCTGTACAAGCAGCTATGCCCTCAGCTCCTCCTGTACAATTGGTATCTCCCACAGCCTTCTGTAGGATCTCCTGAGTTACAAGGTGAAGGCAAAACCTGTCCCCCTGTAATACGGAGGGAAATCCTCTAATTTGCTAATAACAGGTATTTGAGAAAAGTCTTATAATTTCATCTACTATAAATTTCTGTGTGTTTCTGTTGAGGCGAGAGGTGCTCTTTAAGGCTCTTTAACCCCTTCCCGACATGGGACATATGCATACGTCCTAGCGGGAAGTGCGTTCCCACAAATGGACGTATGCATATGTCCTGGCGATCGTGCGGGCGAGCCACGCACGATCGCGACATGGGACCAGCGATATATTACCGCTGGCCTCATGCCACATCACCCACGGCCGGAGCTCACTAAGGTGTTTAACCCCTTAACTAAGCTAAGTCGCAGGCAAGAGGAGGGAGACCCTCCTGACGGCTCTTGGCGCGCTGCTGCACGAGCTGCTGCACGCTCAGCGTGCTGCGGCACAAGGATCACTTCCCGGGGTTGTCTGTGACATCACGATGCCCACAATGCATTGTGGGTATCGTGACTGACAGTTGTCATGGCGATCAGTACTGTGTACTGGCCTGCCTTGTAACAGCAATATGAAGATTGCTGTTACAAATCCCCTATGGGGAAAAGTTTAAAAAAAAAAGTGTTAAAAAGGGTAAAAAAAGTAAAAGAAAAAGTAAAAAAATTAAAAAAGTAAAACACAAACACAAAAAATAAAATAAAAACACGTACATCGCTCTTTTCCCCTTTACAAACACCAAACGCCCCAAAAAGATCAAAAATAAATAAAGTACCCATATTTGGTATCACGCGTGCGTAACGATCTGTCCTATAAATATGTCATATTAATTAACCCGTACGGTGAATGCTGTTAAAAAAAAATTAAAAAAACAAAGAATTTGTTCATCCCGCAGCACATAAAATGGAATAAAAAGCGATCAAAAACTCAAATAAATGCCAAATTTGTACCAATTAAAAAATCAGTTTATCCCGCAAAAAAAAGGTCCTTACACGTCTCTGTATACGGAAAAAAAAAAATAGTTTTACACAATAAAACCTCTTTTTTTTTTTAAAGTGCTTCAACATAAAAACTATATATATTGGGTATCGCCATAATCGTATCGACCCACAGAGTAAAGCTAACTTGTCATGGATACTGCACAGTGAGCGCTGTTAAAAATAAAAATAAAAAGCACTACTAGGATTGCAGTATTTGTCACACTGCCTTCCAAAAACGGATTTAAAAAGTTTTGTCCCCAAAAAAATACCAATAAAAACATCAACTCATCCCACAAAAAACAAGCCCCTACACAGCTCCGTACACAGAAAAATAAAAAAATTATGGCTCTCAGACTATGGCAATGCAAAAACGTGTTTTCCTTTTTGAATAAAAGTGTTTTTATTGTGTAAAAGCAGTAAAACATGAAAAAATATACAAATTTGGTATCACTGTAATCGTATTGACCTGCTGAGAAAAGCTAGAATGTCATTTATACAGCACGGTGACCGCTATAAAAAATAAAAATAAAAAACACAACCAGGAATGCTGTTTTTTGTTCAATAATGCACTAGGGCCACATATGGGATATCTCTGAAAACGGCAGAATCTGGGTAATCAATATTAAGTTGTATTTCCCTGATCACATTTACCGTATTCTTGTGAACAATGTATAAAAATTGAAAATCTGCAAAAAAAAGTGAAATTTTTAAATTTCTCCTCCACTTTGCTTTAATTTCTGTGAAACACCTAATAGGTTAACAAACTTCCTAAATGCTGTTTTGAATACTTTAAGGGGTGTAATTTCTTAGATGAAGTGATTTATGGGGGTATCTAACATACAGGCCAATCAAAATCACGTTAGAACTGGACTGGTCCCTAAAAAAAAGTATATTGCATATTTTCTTGAAAATTTTAAAATTACTACTAAATTTCTAAGCCCCCTAATGTCATAAAAAAGACATTTAAAAAAATGATGCCAACTTACAGTAGACACATGATAGATGCTAGTTATAAACTATTTTGAGTGGAATAACTATCTGTCTTAGGCCATGTTCACACGGCTTATTCCCGACGGATTTGTGCGCCGTATTGAGCGCACAAATCCGCCGTGAATAAGGGGCGGGGGCGGGGCCGGGCCCGGAGCGCGGCGGGGGCGCTGCTCCCGGCCCCATAGAAAATGCATTTTTTACGGCGCGTCCGCGCCGTAAATAATGTGCATGTCACTTTCTCCCCCCGCGGCGGATTTGCCGAGCGGGGAGGAGCGACGGATTCCACTGTTCTCTATGAGAACTGTGGATTACCGTAATGACAGGGACGGATTGGCGCCGTATTGAAGCGCAAATCCGGCGCGGAATACGGCGCCAATCCGTCGGCAAATAAGCCGTGTGAACGGGGCCTTACATGCGGAAATTTTTGAAGTTTGAAACTGGTAAATTTAAACATTTTTCACGATATTTTTATATTTTTCACAAATAAACAAGAACTTTTTGGACCAAATTTCTTACTATCTTAAACCCCAATGTGTCACGAGAAAACAGTCTCTGAATCACATGGATAGGTAAAAGTGTAAAAAAGTTATTCCCACATAAAGTGACAGATGCCAGATTTCAAAAATGGGGCTCTGTCAGAGAGGCCAAAACTGGCTCTGGCGTTAAGGGGTTAAGGCCAGTTGGCAATGACCTGTCAGAAAAAAAGTTATTGGGCTATGTGTCCTAGAGTACCCCTAAATGGTCTTTTCTGTCCAGCCTTGTGATCAACTATTTTCTGCAGTGTGACTCGTGCTATGGGATAAAAACTGTTCATGACGACAATCTTCCTACAGTTTGAAAGTTCTGATGTAAGTCAAGGGAAAGTACTTGAATTCCCATTTGTTACTGAAGAAAAGCAGAACATGCAGTTGACATTTTCCTACACAACAGAAATAAAGTGTGAAATATAAAAGAGGAAGTGAAACATCCGGGGGAATGCTCTATTAATTCTTTTAGCATATCGTTTGTTAGTTAGTAATACCGCTTTCCAACACTATTAAATCCAGAATCTGCAAAAACAGGGATGATTTTGGTAAACTCAGCGTATTCTTTTCCATATATACACTGCTCAAAATGCCCAAAAATTACAATTGCACTGTATAAGAATATGTACCATTTTCCCATGACTAATCATGCTGTCTAAAAGGTAAAAACTTGTTCCATAATTTAAACAAGTCTTCATGGCTTTGGGATAAGTGAAGTGATTTCAAGTACTCTACAATTTTTCATGAATATTGTATTTGCTGACTAGTTGTTATGTAAAATGTCAGCAAATTGTGTTTATTTTGATGAATAGATGCAAATCATAATGCATTTTAGACAACATGGTGGCTCACTGGTTAGCACTGTTGCCTTGCAGTAGGGTCTAAGTATTACTTCAACCAAAGACAATATCTGCATAGAGTCTGAGTCCTGAAATTAAAACCACTGGCAAGTAAAATGAGTAACATTAATTATCTTATGACAATGGTGCCTATCAGGTGGTGAAATATGTTAGGAAGCAAGTCAACAGTTAATTCTTGAAGTTCATGTGTTGTAAGCCGGAAAATAGGCAAGTGTTAGGATAGTGGCTTTAGCAACAATGACAGGATTAGAGCATCTCCAAAGGACAGGTTGTGTGGGGTGTTCCTTCTATATAGTTGGAACACCCTGTAAACAATCATATACCCGGGAGAATGAAAACAATAATGAAAAAAATTGGACAACCCAAATTCCAATAATGACAACCAAAAAAGGGGAAGACCAATACACAAAAATATAATAAAAAAAACTTTAAAACAAAAAGTGTCAGCGAGACGCGCGTTGGGGAAGTACAGGGGTCTCACTGTCACTACCTGCTCCTTTTCCACAGGATGCATCTTTTGATATAGTATTGTATTATTTGTTTTAATATTTATTTTTCTATTTTCTTCATTTATACTATACATTTTTGGATGTTTTCTTTAGTCTGGTGGTGTTTTTTTCATTCATTTGTAATTGTTGTATTTTTTGCATTTTTTTTATATTTCTTATTTGACCCTAGAAACTTGTGTGTGTGTTTTTCTTGTTTTTCTGGGTGTGGTATTTTTTTGTGGTACTATTGTTTTTATTTATTGTTTTTCATTGTGTTCATTTTTTACACTTATGTTTAATAAAGTTTGTTGATTATATTTTTGAGGGTTCTGGAACGCTTTCACAATAGGCAATGGGCACTAAAGATCCGGCAGGGTTACCAGGAAGAGGCCGGCTTAAATAGGAGCAGAGTCCGGCAATGGCCGATTACCGGTGCACTGTCCCTTTAAATTTAACACTGCCGGTGCGTGCCGGACAGAGCGGGAGCGTGGCCGGGTAAGAGGACCTGGGCACCGGCGGGAGAGCGGGTGGACCCCCGACCCGACGTGCGGGACGCGGCGCCGCACGGCAAGGGGGCACGGATGCGCCCGCGACCCGGGACGAGCGTCGCAGGGACATCCGTGACAGACATGTTTTCACTCCATAGAGCCCTGTAGTCTTGGGTTCTACAGATATGAAATCTCCTGCAGTTGTTTCACTGTAGCAGGCCACGATAGGAATAGCAGAGCTGATATGTCAATCACTGCTTTAGAACCACCCGCAGCCTAACCAAGAAATGCAAGCATGAAGCTGGTTATGACCCTGTGAAACTGCATGATGAGAACACCCCTTTAACCATTGTTGCAGGCCAAGTACACCACTTAATTAATGCTATTCACTAATGACAATGAGCTATTTCAGTCACACAGCACAAAATGTTCAGGAATGATTCAAAGGAAATGTGTCATCAAATTACATATTGTATAAATCATGTTTTGATGGTAAAAATATTTTTCAAGAATTTTTGATGATGCTTTCCATGTCATCTATATTTAAAAAAATAAAAAATCCTGAAATCCTGCAATTTTTGCTCCATCAACTAAGCCTAATAATATATACTTAGCTAGACTGATACTTCCTACTCTGTAGAGAGGCCTTTTCAGCAATCCTTCATGATTATCACAGGATTACAATGCAATGAGACACATTCATAACATGTGATGGACCAGACATATCCTTTTCCCTTCCCTGCCCACTGACTTCTGCATAGATCACAGAGTGTGTCTAAAAAAATGGTATCATTGTCTGGTTTAAAATAGTAAAAGAAATATTGGTGGTACATTCTTGTTAAATTTCCCAAATCTAAATCCAATCAGTTATCTGTCGGATAGGCTAGAAAAACAAGTCTGATCCATGAAGGTCCCATCTTGCAACTTTTGCTTGAGTATTTTTGTAGTACTTACCACGAGGAACCTAGAGAAACTGTGATACATAAACAATTAGGGCCACATGTATGAAACTGTTTAGGTCTAAACCTATGGGCAAAAAAGTGAGTTTTAGACCTAAACAGGTTCATACATTTGGACCTTAGAGTTCCCAGCAACAAAACAGGAGCCAATTATTTTAATGCCATACACATTAACTAAACCATATTATGAATAACTATTTTATGTACAGTTACAACAATAAATATGGTATTATGTAAAACAATTGCTAATGTTACAACAGGTAACAAAATAAGTATGTACCCCTTTTCTGGATGTGAGCATTTGGCAGGTGTTACCAGAACTTGCTATAGCAAATATTATGACAAAACCTTTTATGAGTGTGTTATAAATAATCGTGATCTAAATACTGTTGTTTACTTACATAACTGAGGAACATTATAATTATGGATAAGAGGAGCACTGCAAAGCATATGACTTCTGGGGTATTATTTGTTGATTTGATGTTATATCTCCAACAATCTACAGAAGAGAAAAAACATTACAAAACATATATGTCATAATTTGATGTAAATATTTTATATAAATATTGACAGACTAAGTCATGGATTTACCACTGCATTCACTCTAGTACGCTCTTTGTTTAGTAAAATGGTGAGTAAACTTTTCTATTGACATTCGTATTAATTGCAGGAGGATTTTCCTTTAAGTTTCCATCTTTTGGGGGCTGGCAGTATGGGTATGCTACACAATAATGCTCAAATAAAAAAAAAAAGAGTACATGGCTAATCTCATTAATGTCAATAGAATTAATTAATCTTCCATTTGTTAAAACAGACATGTAAGGGAAAGGGAAACCTTGACACAGATTGACACAGATTAAAACAGAGCTTAAAGGGGTATTCTCATTTTATAACATTATGACATAGCATTGTAATGGGAATTTATCATTTTTCCTATGCAATCCAATTCCCTGAATTGGTGGCTTGGATTTACTGAGACTTTGTTGTACTTCCGGCTACCCAGGAACACTCTAAGGATTTTTTTAGGGGTAGGTTACCAAGAAGGGTCGCCCTTACCGGAACAGGCACTCTATTTACAGGTAGGGTAAGTTCCTTGGCTCGGGTGAGTTTAGGAACCAGTTTTTTTTGTACCAGTTGTATCTCTTTTAACTGCTTAAATTAAAAGCTATATTTGATGTTACAGTGAGTCCCTGACTTACGTCTGTCCCCTAGTTACTAACGGGGACTGGAACGATGCAAGCCAGGGACAGCTGACAGCATCTGGGCGCTGCGGTGGCCCGGGCGCTGTCAGCAATCTTTGCAGCTGTACGTGACTCCTAGGAGTGCATACAGTTCACTCACTGGTCCCCGTCGGTGTCCGGGCACTGCCAGGTCCCGGGCCCCCGCGGGGATCGCTTCGGCGATATGCAACTCCTCCCGGAGCTCATAGAGCCTAAGCCGCTATTGTGAAGCAGAGAGCGAGCGCTCCCTGCTCTGCAATAGAACTCCGGAAGGCCGCAAGCAGACATGCGACCTTCCGGAGTCTCCGGCACAGGCAGCGCATGAGGTCATCACGCTGCCTGCGTGGCCTGATGATATCACCGGCCTGTGCAGGAAGACGGAGCCGGAGGTGAGCAGCGGGGGACTGTGGTGAGTATCTGTGTTTGTTTTTTTAAATAAGCCCTATCTATACCTACCTATGGGGGACATAACTACCTATGGGGGACCTATACCTGCCTATGGGGGACATAACTACCTATGGGGGACATAACTGCCTATACCTTCCTATGGGGGACATATACCTGCCTAAACCTGCTATGGGGGACATATACCTGCTATGGGGGACACATACCTGCTATGGGGGACACATACCTGCTTATACCTGCTATGGGGGACATATACCTGCTTATGCCTGCTATGAGGGACTTATACCTGCCTTTGTGGGGACATATACCTGCCTATACCTGCTATGGGGGACATAAACCTGCCTATAATTACACACCATACATATACACCATACATGTACTAAATATATTGGTTCTGACTTACATACAAATTCAACTTAAGAATGAACCTACAGTCCCTAACCCGTATGTAACCTGGGGACTGTCTGTATTTGATAAGGTGTTTAATGACCTGTCATATGTTTATTAGTGTGTTTTTCTTCCAATCCATTATTTAATATTACTGAAATCATACTGACGTGCAAAGAAAAATAACATTATTTCTACGCAGCTCCATAAATACTAAGGGTGACATGTAGGAACGGGGCTGCGGCCTATTCTATAGATGTATAAAAAGTCGTACACCAAAACTTGCACCAGGCACGGCACTTTTGAATGCGCCAAAGATATGCTATGTGCCAAAGATATGGTATGCTATGCAAGGCATATCACATGTCAGAATCATAAACCCACATACGACAGATTCATACATACTGTTACATTCTACACTCCTCTATATTGATTTAGAACTAGCATGTCGGTGCCAAGTTTTATACCTGTTGCCCTAAATCCCCCAAAAAATGGTGCATTTGGGTTTTTTCCTTGTTCCACCCCACAATTATTTTTTTTTTGCCCAGTACATTAAATGGCAAAGGCCTGAAGAATGTAGCAAATTTTATTGTTGTTGTATATTCTCAATTACTGGAAGAAAAAAAACTAGAATCTAATGTATATGCATGTATGCTTGTTAATTGCTGATTTTACATGATTTTTCATGGCTTAGTCAGTCTCAGTTAAGTTTTTAAATGTTATTAGACTGAACTTGTCTTTATGCAGAAGTGAATTTTACACCATAGTCTTCCTACACATTGCTCTATGCTCGAGTGAAACCCACGCCTTCCTTAATCTAATCTATTTTGTGGTTTCCTTCTATTGTCATTCTCAAATAACTCTTTCGGCCAGCCTTAACCAGCATAATAACATAAGCAGATGGACCATCACCTTTCATAAGATCTCTACAAAAAAGAAAAATTGTGCAGCATGAAAAATAAATGCTCCAACTATTGGAACTAAATTGCTCAAACCAGTGAAACCAATTCAGATCATTAGAACTAGTGTTCAAACCATTTTAAACATGCTGTAGGATGAAAACACTATGAAGGAATACTTGACAAATATCAAACCTGTAAGATTCAAGATGTCTGTTGTGTTTTGGTCTTCTAAAAAATGGTTCCTGGAATTTCCATTGTTGGGAGAGAAACTACTCAAGGAATGATTACACAGATTTTCTTTAAGGGATAGAAAAATGTCTCGTCTGGTTTCATTTCTCTGGAAAACAAAAACGTTCAAATGATGTTAAACTCCCTGCAGTGCTGCCTATAGATCTCCTGCTCTGGAAGCTTGACAAATGGTCGATTGCCTGCAGAGGAACTGAAGACGGTTTGCCCTGCTGTAACCCCCGGCCGCCAGCATAGAAGAGCTGTCGGCAAGACAGGGCGAGACACGGAATGTACCTCCTGCTCAGCAGCGAGATTACATGCTCCTTCCTGCAGGCAGACCCTCGGAGCGTATGTCAGCCTTCGGTGTCTGTGTGGACCCTTAGGGGCCGTTTACACGGCACAGGACAAATACTGGTCAGTTTATTGGACCGGTATTTGAACTGTTTAGTGCCGTGCACACGGCTGCAGGGGGGTTGCGGCTTTTGTCAGTGATTAGCGGAGAAAAGCCCTCCCCCTTCAAATAGCCATGTTCTTCTGCTGCCCGAATACCGGACGGAAGAATGAACATGTTCTATGTTTTTCGGGGCGCCGGCGGTCTGAGAAACTGCCGGTCGGAAAACCCATGCAGTGAGGACTGCTGCGCGGGTTTTCCACAGAGGCCCGTGTTAAAAGTTTTCACCCGGTTTGCAGATGGTTTTCAAAACCGAAAACCATCTGAAAAATCAGGTGAAAACCCGTGTCGTGGGGACAAGGCCTTAAACTGCCTCCGCTCTTCTCACTGGGCAGCTTCTATCCATCTTCTGTGCTCCAGGTATCTGGCTCTGGCCTTCTGCCAATTAACTGTTGCGAACCATTACACACTAATCCTCTCAATACTCAGGTCCCTGAGGTAATTGTAAAAAAGAAGTCCGGCAACAGCGGCAGAAATATAGCTATAAAATCATCCTTTTTTTATCTAAATCTTTTTTAAAAAAAGCAATAGCACATGCTCCGTAGTAGCAAAGAAATTGCATTTTTGCAGTGTACACCCTGAGGTGTTACAGGTCCTGCATAACATGAATCAAAGGTGTATACCTCTCTGGATAACCCCCCTGCAATCGGTTGCCATGGCAGCAGGAAGCCTCATGCAAGCTTCCACAGCTGCCACGTATGTACACCTATTGCCTATGGCAGAGTGCAATAGGTAATAAATGAAAATACTATATGCGGCAGTACTAGTACTGCCATATATAGGACAAGGGATTGTGCCCCTTGGGGGACTAAGTATTAAAGTAAAAAAAAAAGTAAAAAAAAATAAAATATTAAAAATTTAAATCATCCCTTTTGGCATTTTACAAAAATAAGTTACACATAATTAGTATTGCCATGTCCATAAAAGTCAAATCTATTAAAATATAACATCATTTATCCCGTACACTGTACAGCATAGAATAGAAACCTCTAAGCACTTACTGTCAAGTTTCCCTACAGATTACATCTAATCACTGGATAGCCCAGCAAGCGGCCACTTTGTGAACAGCTTTGTTTCAAGGTAACCTTAGGGTATGTTCACACGGTGTATTGCGGCGCATACAGTATACGCCGCAATACACTGTGTTTCGGGAGCTCGCGCTGATTAGCGCATACTCCCGAGGCACAAGAGGGCCGGCCGGGCTGGCACCGGCCTAGTAGACATGCATTACTCGCGGCGCGTATTCGTCGCAAGTAATTGATATGTCACTTATCTACCCGCGCATGGGGGGACGAGGCGTAATCCATAGTTCTCTATGAGAGCTATGGATTACCGTTATTGCTGGGTGTATTTCGCCACTTATTAAGCTCAGTACACGACAAAATCCGCCCGCAATTACGCCCCAAAATAAGCCGTGTGAACATACCATTATAATCAATAATTATTGTCAACATGTTTTTTACTGTGCTGTAGAATAACCAAAAGGGGATGCCCAAAAGCTCCCCCTAAAGCAGAGATTGTTTTTTGTCAAATTTAAAAACCAACCCTCTTAGGCGGGCTTTCCCCAAAACGGAAGTTTTAAAAATTTAAGGGGGGTTTTTTCCGGAGGGGTATTTGTCCCGGTTTTCAGCCCCCCCCCCTTTCCCTTTGAGGGGGTTGATATTCCGCCCGGGAAAACCCGGGACAAAAAGAATGAACATCCCTCATTTTTTTTTTGAGGGGGCCCTTGCGGGGAAAAAACCCCCGGGGGGAAAAAAACCGGTGCAGTTGGGGCTGCTGCAGGGTTTTTCCAATAGGCCCCAATGGTGTTCATTTTCGGCCGGTTTTTTCAGGCTTTCGGGGGAAAAAACCGAAAAAAGGGCAAAAAAACCCGGGGCCAAAAAAGGTTTTTGCCGGGGGGGGAACCTTTCCCTTTACAGTAAGGCTGGGAATTTGAAGTAACTACTAAACCTTTGGTTTTGGTTTAACCCTTAAATTAAAGGGCCCTTTGGCATTAAAAAAAGGGAAAAATTCCGGGTTTTCTGGGTGTCGTGACAGGATGAGTAACCCCTTTTTGCAGTCATATTTATATACAAATTTTTTCCCCTTGGGGCCACTTTGAAACCCCCACATATCAAAAACGTCTAGTTTTAAAAAACTGTTTTTTTTTGGCCTTTTTTTAAAACAATCAGAGCTCAGCTATTATTTTTTCAGAGGAAGGTTTGGACTCAAAATTGGGTAGCTAAAAAAAAGTCGGGACAAAAAACACGGGGATCATGATGTTTTTTCCCAAAAAATTTGTTTTAAAAAACCTAAAAATTTCCCCAAACCAGAAACCTTTTAAATTTGAATTTTAAAAACTATGACAGAATTAAGAAAAAAAATAAAAGTAAAATAAAAAAAAAGTTTTTGCCCCTTTTGCGCTTATTGAGCCAAAGTTTGGAATGCACTTTTCCCCTTTATTCAAATTAGAACAGGTCTTAAAGTTTTTTTTTAAACCCCCAAGAAAAACTGGAAAAAGTTTCCTTTCCCTTGGGTTTTGTTCCCATAGTGCTACGGGGACCCCAAAAAAAACCGTTTTTAAAAAAGCCCGGGGCCTTCAGGGGAGTTTGCTTTCGGGTCCTTTTTTCCCCCCAAAAAATTTGCAAAAAGGGGTATTCTAAGGGAAATTCCCTTTTTTCCTTTAAAAAACTTTGCCTTTTCACTTCCCCAAAACCCAAATATAAATTTTCGGGTCCAGGGTTTTTGGGAAAAGTTTTAAAGGATTTTTGGGCCCAAAATCTAAAGGTTAGAAAACACTGCGGGTTAAAATTTTTTTTTTTAATGCACCCCAAAAAAACCACACTGTTTCTGTATGAAAACCTTTCATGGAAAAGTCTAAAAAAAAATTCAGCCAAAAATTTCAAAAAAGGGGAATGTTGGACTTGCCCCAAGGGTTCTTGTTTCATTTTTGGGTGAAATTTTCCAAAAAAACCTAAAGGGTGTCTCTTTTAAATCTGTAAAAAAAAATTATACACAAGTACAAAAAAGAGGGGCCCAAGCACCCTTTAAAAGGCTCAAGAAGGGGGGAGGGTTTCCCTTGTGTCTCAGGAGATAAATTTGTGCTTTGGGCCCTGACATGTGCTTATAAACCCAAAAAAACTAAAGCCTTTGAAGAACCTGGGGGAAGCTGGGAAATTGTGCCCTTTTTTCCACATTTGAAACGAAGAAACTTTTCCCCAACAGGGGCTGAGAGGGCACTCTCCCAAAGGGAAGAACCCCATTTACCCCCAAAAAAAAACATATAAAAGTCGATTAATTTTTTAAAAATCCCCACACGGGAACAAAGGGCCCTACTTTTTTGGGGGAACTTTGTCCGGGGGGGTTCCTGTGAAGCTCAAAAAAAAACTTTTTTCCCCTTAATGACCATTCTTTACTTCTGGAGGAAAAAGGGGGGAAAAACTTGGAAGCCTAAAAAAAACCTTTCCCAAACGGAAACGTGGGGGGCAGCATCTTTGTTTGTGGTTTTTTTTGTTTGCAGGAGGGACTGGTCCCACTTAAACAAAATAGATGGTTTCATGAGGAAAAAAAAATTTTGGGGCCCCAATTTTATTTGAAAAAAACATCTCAAGCCCATAAACCGGGGAATTTAAAAAGCTTGGGCAAAAATTTTGGGTTTTTCCAAAAATAAACAATCCCCAAAAAACCACACTCCCCAAATTTGGTTAAAAAAGGGGTTTTAAAGGAAAACCCAAAGTAAAATGTTTTTGGAGGGGGCCACAAAAAGGGGCCCAAATTCCAATGCTTTTTGGGAAAAAAGTAGGGGGAAAAAGCTAAAAAGGGCCCGGGTGCGGGCAAGGCGACCTAAAAAAAATTTGGTTTCCATTTAAACCGGGTTTCTGTCGGGGGTTTTAACGGGCCCAAAATTTCTCCCAACTATTGTGAAAAACCTTGGGGAAGGATATCCAAAACGTTTAAACCCAAAACCCAAAACTTTTTTAAGGGCAATGTTTACCAAATACGAAATGGGAAAAGTAAAAAAAACTTTTGACTTTGGGGGAAAAAAAAAGTAATAAAAAAAGGCCTAAAAAAAATTATTTTGTCTCATTATTCTGGCCCCTTTTTTGGGAAGTATAAAAAAATTTTTTGGGGGAAAAACCTTTAAATTTAAACCCAAAACAAATTTAAAAATTTTTTTTCTGATTTATGTCAAAAAAGTGAGGAAAAAAAATACATACCCTGTCCCTTTTTAAAGGAGTGAAGGGAAACTTTGGTTTTCCCAAATAATAATTAAAATATATATATAATTTTATATATAAATATATAATATTTTAATAAAATATATGCAATGGGAAAGGGGGAGTTTATGAGCTCTAACTTTCCCCACCCCTTTTTTGATGTTGTAAATTTAAATGTTTAAGGGGAAAACGGGCCAAATAAAACAAAATTTTCTAAAAACCGACATGATTATTTTTTTTGCGAAATTGTATGCTGGTGGAAGGGGTTTTTAAAAGGGTATGGTTTTTGTATTTTTTTAAACAACTGCTGGCAGGCCAAACTTGGGCATTCTTTGAGGGGGGAAAAATTTTTTTTCCTTTCCCTGAGGAAAACTTTTAAAGCCTTGGGGAAAAAACCTGCCCTTTTCAGATTTTTATGATTTATTTACAAATTTCAGTTTTCATCCCGGCAAATCACAGGTAAACTTTTCTGAGGGTAGTTCTCTTTTTTTTTTTTTTTCCAAACCAAACCAGAAAATGCCATAAAAAGGGTTTTTTTTTACTGAATTTTCCCCACAAAGATCTTTTGGGGGCTCCTCCCTTTTTTTAAAATACCCCTTTTCCCACATTACAAAAAACACCCCATCTTTTAAAAAATTAAAAAAACGAAAAGGATTTCCAAATCACCTCAGTGTTCCCCCCCTGGGGCGTTTCACAGATTTAAATGGAAAAAAGTTTCAGGTTTAAACCAAAAAAAAAAAAACGGAAAAAGGGAAATCCCCGCTCAAACCAGGTAGGTTTGGGGAAAAAAGGAAAAATAGCCTTTATTTCCAAATGCATTAAAACAGAGCCCAAAAAACCATGATGTAGTTGTAGTAAAAAGCCCCTAAAACCGGGTTTTGGAAAATTATTTTCCCTTTAACAAAAACGCGCTATGATTTAAAGGAAAAATTTTTTTCCCAAAAGCCTAGGGGCTTTTTACCCAAAATTTCATCATGGTTAAAGGGGGATCTGTTTTAATTTCATTTGGAAAAAAAAGGCTATCTTTTATATTTTCTACCTACCTGGTCCTTTTAGCTGGGGCTTCCTCTTCTTTTGTTTGGATCTTATAAAAAAATGACACAGTCCCCCATTAATTAAAAATACCCCAGACAGTTATAGGGCCCCCTTTTGTGACCTCAGCTGTAGTTTTCTTTTGTGTCCCAATATAGTAGGTAAGGACACCCCCATTAATGTATGTAGCCCTCAAATTAGGCAAGCAGGCTGGCAGGGGCCCCCCTTTTTTTGGTATTTGACCCTAATTACGCAGATAAACTTTCCAATTAGTTGGGGCAGAAAATAGGGGAGACCATTCTATTGGAGTAGGGTAGAAAAAACCCTTTTCCCCCTTTGGTTGGCAGGCAGGAAGGTTTTTTTTGGGGCCCTTACAATTAGCTAGGGAAAGGGAAATAGTTAGGGCAGGTTAATCTTTCACAAAAAAAGGTGGGTTTGGGGCCCCGGGAGATTAAAATTTTTTGGCCCAAATTTAAAAAAAAAAAAAAAAAAAAAATGAAATTCCCCCACTTTCCCCCCCCCCCCGGTGAGTGGGTTTTCCCTTTAGGGGAAAGGGAAACCCCCACCTTTTTTTAGGCCACAGGGCCCAAGGCAGGCCCTTACCTAAGGTAGTTTGGCTTCCTACTGCACCATAGTTTTTAGTTATGTTAGTGTCCCAAGGACAATGAGGCTAGGTCTAAACACCTAATGTCAAAATGGCGTCCAAAATCCAACAGCATTTTGACATTGCAGGACCGTGGCATGACCCTGGCTTTTGGTGCAGATTTGTGTAAAAGCCTCGGTTGGTTTTCGGATTTGCCTTTGGCCCCTTACATTGAATGTATAGGAATCTGACGGCAATCCGGCAGAATTCTGTGGAATATACAATGAGTTGCATATTCTGCCGTATTTTAAAAACGACTGTAAAAAATCCGTGCTGTGTAGACTACAGCATGGATTTTTTATTGCTGACTATACAGCACAGGATACCGTCAGATTTTCCTGCGCTGTATAGACCTAGACAGTTGAATAGTAGTACCAACCAAGCTATTAAGTTCATGTCCCCTAGATTCCCAGGACATGTCTCTGACGGTCTGAAACAGGAAGACAGACCCTGCAATCTAGGATTGTCCCGCTGGATCTAGGACAGTTGGAAGGCACAGTATGCAGAACTGTCTTAAATAACAAGAACTCACAGGTAGATGACCTCACTTTACTAATACAAAAGCAGCTAAGAATTATCTGACAATGACAGTTGTTTCATAACATGAACATGAAGAGACGTGGCTGCATTGTTCTTCACTCATTAGAACACTGCCAAGGCACAGGAAATCAGAAAAACAGGTAATCAAATGTACTGGAGGACCAAACAAGGGTTAAAACGGAACATGACAGTCAAGTCAAAAGAAACTTTTAGAATTTAGGAGAATCAGTGTTAAAACACATTGAGCTATAGTATGCTGATAGTATTACGAGCTATAATAATGATATAGTAGATACTGTACTTATTGAACAGTGTCAGTTTACAGAACATCAAACATTAATAAGGGGTTCTCCATACAATTTAGGGATGTGGTCTGGGCATAAAGTTTCCAGATTTCCAAATCAGGAATGCCAAGAGTCATGTTAGTGATCAAAGAGAATAAAAAGCATTTGCACATGGAAAATACCTGGTGCCACATCATTAGAGGGGAGTTTCCAGAGATCATAATTACATTTACTGTAGGAGATAATTAGCAGACACTTGCTTCTTTAGGAGTATGTTCACACAACGGGTTTGGTCGATGATCTTGGGCGCGGATTCCATGTCTACAATCCGTGTCCAATCCGACTGTAAACTGATTTGCACTATACTATGTAAAATCAGCGGCGTCATTCAGACATCGCTGATTTTACATGATTATTATCAGTGCATAATATCCACGCCTACAAAGAACTGACATGTTAATTCTTTGAGGTGTTTTACGCACAGATAATAACAAAGTATGCCTTGTGTAGTCCGGGTCGTTTCCTCACTGAAATTCCACTCTGGCATGTGTGGAATAAAAAAGTCGCATGCTTCTGCCACTAGAGGGGGTGCACCCGGAAATCTGCAAGCAACACGCCACCAAGGGCACCTGGCCTTGGTGGGATAGGAGCCAGCCATATGAATTGTCAGCCACAGTAAGTTTTTGGCAACTGTGTATAGTTAGTGTGGCTTTTCAGCCGTTCCTGGGTCGGCTCTTATTGGAAGTAGACAATGTGTTGTGTGGGGGTCTACTCCCTGTGTTCCAGGGCAGGTTTTGTGTATTTCTCTGGAGAGCGATTAAAGGCCTGCTTCTCCAGGTGATCAGGGGGCGTGGTCTGCCACCTGGAAGTTGCAGCAGTGGAGCTGGAGAGAGCTCTGGCCCCCAGAGGCTGAAGGGAAGCCTGGTACACAGGACACTGTAGTTGAGGTGCTCTCTGGACAGAGAGGGACACTGTATGTGAGCTAGTGGCCAGATGGCCTAAGATTTATTTTTATGTGTTTATTTTTCCTGTAACTGTGTGCCTCAATAAAGCTGGCTGAGGATAGTTTAAAATATTCCCTGGTGTGGGAAGATTTGTGTGCCAATAACGTTCTACCAAGGACAGCAATCCAAAAGCAAAGCGAGAAACCCCTGGCGGCCCAGAGCTATTTGACAGTTTACACTACCCTAAGGCCTCGTTCACACGGCTTATTTGTCCGCGGATTGGCGCCGTACTCCGCGCCGGATTTGCGCTGCAGTACGGCGCCAATCCGTCGGAGTAATTACGGTAATCCACTGCTCTCATAGAGAACAGTGGATTCCGTCGCTCCTCCCCACTCGGCGAATCCGCCGCGGGGGAAGAAAGTGACATGCACATTATTTACGGCGCGTACGCGCCGTAGATAATGACAGTCTATGGGGCCGGGGAGCGGCGCCCCCGCCGCGCTCCGGCCCCGCCCTCATCCCGCCCCTTATTCACGCCGGCTTTGCGAGCGCAATCCGGCTCACAAATCTGCCGTGAATAAGCCGTGTGAAAACGGCCTAAAGGGGATTTTATCAATACAATGATTAGTTTTCAACATTTAGCGAATCCGCAAACTGCTGACTGAACTGTCCCCCAAAACCGTTTAAAAGACTATAAAATACCAGTCAGATTTTTTAATCAGAACCCGACGGCATTTTGTCACTGCTGTGTGAACGTACCCTGACAGTGCAAACTGGTTGTGTCTCAACAGATGTAAGAAGATAATGGAGGCAATTATGCAGAGGAGGACTGCATAGTATTCATGCAAAAACTATGACTAGCTGCACAAGGAGACTCTGATAAATGTAGACTTTATGGGTGGCGAATAAATGAGCAAGTAGTGAGAAAAGAAAAACTAAATGTTGGGACAGGAATAAGCAGACTTCTGAAAATTAATGTTTTGTGGGAAAACCCCTTCAAAAGCCCATAACTTTAACCAAGAGCCACAAAGGAATGCAAATGAAAAGTACTTAATGGGATATTTTAATCACAGACATTTATGACAAATCAACAGGATATGCCATAAATATCTGACGCATGTGGGTCTTACCATTTTTCTTGAGAAGGGGTTCCCTTTAACCTTGCCCCCCACTCTGTCTTAGACTGCTCAGAACTGAGAGGAAGCTTGGCATGTTTAGTTCTTATGGTTCACTGTAATGGGAGCTTCGAGAAAAGCCCGGCATGCTTGCCCAGCTGTACCTAGATTTGATCTGCACCTAACAGACATTTTTGGCATATCTATCGCAAAATAATAATGACTCTCCTTAAAATATAACCTTTAATATAATACAGCCAGGCCAATGTGCTATCTGGGACTAACCCACCGGGGGACGGGTATTTTAGCGAGGGGGCCCTGAGCTCCAGATGGTCTTTCCAACTTTATGCATGTCCTTGGGATGTCCATACTGTTGAAATCTGTGTCGTAACAGTTAGGTATCTGCTCCTTGCCCCTCTGTAGTAACATCATCATGCTGCCTGAGCCGTTTCCCCTGCCGAGTAGCATCCCAACACAGACTGCATGATGACCTCGTCCTCATGCCATCTTGGCTGGACAATGGCTCCAGAAGAGTGCTGTTCAGTGGGAGGGTGGAGAAAGGTGAATATTTTTTCTTTTTCTAATTCTGTCAAGGGGGGTATGTACCTACCTACTAAAGAGGACATATATACCTACCTATTGGGGGCTAACTATATACCTACTATGGGAGACATATATACCCACTTACTGCGGGGGGCTATATACCTACCTACGAGGGGAGACATATATACCTACCTATTAGCGGGGAACAATATATCAATAGGGGGACTTTATAACTACTCACCGGGGGGACTATATACTTACCTACTAAGGGGGACATGTATACCTACCTACTGGGGGCGCTATATACCTAACTTCCAGGGGAACATATATAACTACCTACTAGTGGGGACTTATATAACTACCTACTAGTGGGATGTACACCTACCTACCAAGAGGGTCTTCATACCTACCTACTGAGGGTGCTTATATATCTACCTACTGGGGGAGGCTATATATGTGGTATGTATACTAACCTACTGGTGGACTTGTATACCTATCTTCTTAACCCCTTACCGCCGGAGCCAGTTTTGGCCTTCCTGACAGAGCCCTGGTTTTAAAATCTGACATGTGTCACTTTATGTGAGAATAACTTTTTGACACTTTTACCTATCCAAGTGATTCAGAGATTGTGCTTTAAGTTAGTAATACATTTTGGTCCAAAAAGTCCTTGGTTATTTGTGACAAATATAAAAATATCATGAAAATTAGCAAAAATTAGCAATTTTCAAAGTTCTAAAATTTCTGCGTGTATGACAGATAGTTATTCCACGCAAAATAGTTTATAACTAGCATCTACCATATGTCTACTGTAGGTTGGCATCATTTTTAAAATGTTTTTTTTTTTGTACCACATTAAGGGGCTTAGAAATATAGTAATAATTTTTCAAATTTTCAAGAAAATTAGCAAAATTTATTTTCTTAGGGACCAGTCCAGTTCTGACGTGGCTTTGAGGGGCCTATATGTTAGATACCCCAATAAATGACCCCATCTAAGAAACTACACCCCTTAAAGTATTTAAAAAAAGCATTTAAGAAGTTTGTTGACCCTTTAGATATTTCACAAAATTAAAGCAAAGTGGAGATGAAATTTCAAAATTTTACTTTCTTTGCAGATTTTCAATTTTTATCCATTATTCACAAGAATACGGTAAATGTGATCAGGGAAATGCAACTTCATATGATTCCCAGATTCTGCCGTTTTCAGAGATATCCCATATGTGGCCCTAGTGCGCTATTTGGCTCAACCACAAACCCCAGAATAGGAGGAGCACCTACCGGACTCTGGGGTCTCATTTTCATTACCATTTTTATTTAGGCGCCATTTCAGGTTTGCGGTCACCCTAAGGTTCCAAAACTTAATAAATACCCCTAAAAAGACCCCATATTGGAAACTACACCCCTTACGGAATATATCCAGAGGTGCAGTGAGCATATCGACCCCACAGGTGTTTCACAAATTTTTTTAGCGTTCGGCTCTGAAAATAAAAAATATATATTTTTTCCAATAATCTGCAATTTTAGCTGAAAATGTTTAATTTTTACAAGGAATCCTGGAAAAATAAGCCCCACAATTGTGTTATGCAATTTCTTCCAAGTTCGGCAATACCCTACATGTGGGTGTAAACTGCTGTTTGGGCGCATGGCAGGGCGTACAAGGGAGGGAGTGTTATTTGGCTTTTGGAACACAGATATTGGTGGGGCCATGTCGCATCTGCAAAGCCCCCAAAGTGCTAGAACAGGTGAAACCTTCCAGAAGTTGCCCCATTTTGGATTCAACACCCCTCAGGGATCTCATATAAGGGTGTATTTTGCATTTTGGGTGCAAAGGTGTTCTGTAGTTTTTTTTAGCATTGGGCCATGGACATGGGGGAGGGAATGCAGTTCCGCCATTGTTTTTGGGCTTCATTTTTACAGTATTCGCCATACGTGATAAATGACGGGATAACTTTACTATGGGGGTCGGTACAATTACAATGATATAAAATTTTAAATTTAGTTTTAAATGTTTTATTACTTTTACACAATAGAAGCGAGTTTATAAAAAGTTGCGTTTTTATGTTGTCCAATTCTGACAGCCATAGCTTTTTTAATTTTTTTGCATACGGAGCTGCTTGTGGGCTTGTTTTATTAGTACCATTACGGGGTGCATGTGATGCTTTGATCACTTTTTATTAAGGTTTTTGTGAGGCATTTTGTACAAAATACAGCAATCCTGGTATGTGTTTTTTATTTTTATTTTTAACAGCGTTCACTAGTGCGGTATAGAAATTGACATGCTAGTTTTACTCAGCAGGTTGATACATTACAGCGATACCACATTTGTATATTTTTTTAATGTTTTACTGCTTTTACACAATAAAAGCACTTTTATTTGAAAAGGAAAACACGTTTTTGCATCGCCGCAGTCTGAGAGCCATAACTTTTTTTATTTTTCTGTTTATGGAGCTGTATAGGGACTTTTTTTTGCGGGATAAGTTGACGTTTTTATTGGTATCATTTATAGGGGGACAAGACTTTATGATCGCTTTTAAATCCGTTTTTTGGGAGGCAGGGTGAAGAAAATACTGCAATCCTAGCTGTGTTTTTTATTTTTATTTTTAATAACGTTCACCGTGCAGTATCTGTGACAAGTTAGTTTTACTCTGTGGGTTGAGACGATTATGGCGATACCCAATTTATGTAGTTTTTTTTATTTCGAAGCACAATTTTTTTTTTTAAAAGTGTTTTTATTGTGTAAAACAATATTTATGCATCACTATCTTCTAATAGCCAGAACTTTTTCATTTTTCCGTATACAGAGCTTTGTAATGACTTTTTTTTTTTTGCGGGATGAACTGATGTTTTAATTGGCATCACTTTGATGTTGATATGAGTTTTTGATGACTTTTTACTCCATTTTATGTGCTGCGGGATGAACAAAAATCACAATTCTGAGAAAGTTTTTTTATTTTTTTTTTACGGCGTTCATCTTACGGGTTAATTAACATGACAGATTTATAGCGTGGGTCATTACGCACGCGGTGATACCAAATATGGGTACTTTATTTATTTTTGATCTTTTTGGGGCGATGCCGCTGTAAGGGGAAAAGGCGGCTGTACGTGTTTTTATTTTATTTTTTGTGTCTGTGTTTTACTTTTTTACACTTTTTTTTTACTTCTTCACACTTTTTACACTTTTCCCCGGGGGGAATTGCATGAACGATCGTCAAATCGTTCATACAATAGAAGATCAGCATACAGCTTATAGCTGTATACTGGTCTCCATGGCAACTGTCAGTCACGCTGCCCACAATGCATTGTGGGCATCGTGATGTCACCAGACAAACCAGATGCTGTCATTCATGATCCGGGCTGTCTGTTAGGAAATCAGTAGCGGCACTGAGCGCCGTTACTGCGCCGGGATCGCAGGCAGCAGGAGCTCACTCCTGCTGCCCGCAGCTGTGATTTCGCGTCCACGATGTCGCGACATCGAGGGGTAAATCCCCCGCGGCCGGAGCTCACTCCGTCCGTGTGGGATGCGGAATGATGCCAGCGGTAATATACCGCTGAGTATCCATGCCGCGATCTTCCGCGCTCCGCTTGTGAGCGCGCAAGATCGCCATGACGTACTCATACGTCAATTTGCAGGAACCCCTACCCGACATTGACGTATGAGTACGACAAATGTCGGTAAGGGGTTAAAGGGAACCTGTCACATAGATTATGCCCCCTTTGCTGAAGACAGCACAAGCTAGTGACAGACATGCTGTTTCCAGCACTGTGTCCCTTATTCTGTAAAATGCTGTAGTTTTAGAATATTTAATGCTCAAATCTTATTATGAGCAGGGGTTAGACCCGCCCACCAAAGGCTAGCCCCACCCAACTGGCAGTTATTCACATGTTTCTACCTATTCAAAGTAACAGGTTAATCAATTTTGAGGTGGGTGAAGCTAGCCTCAGGTGGGTGGGACATGAAAAAACTGCCTCTTTTCATGACTCTTTTCTGGCTGAAAACTGCAGATTTGAGCATTAAGTACTCTAAAACTACAGCATTTTACAGAATAAGGGACACAGTGCTGGAAACAGCATGTCTGACACTAGCTTGTGCTGTCCTCGGCAAGAGAGGCATAAACTATGACAGGTTCTCTTTAATATGGGGCCTCTATACCTACCTACCTACTTGAGTGTCTGTATACCTACCTACTGAAAGATCCTACAAATCTACCTAACTACCTACTGGGGGATCTATACATAGCTACCTACCTACTGGGGGCCCTATATACTTACCTATCAAATGAGGGTCTATATACCTATAAGGGACCAACCTGTCTACCTACCTAATGAAGGGTTTACTTATCTGTCTACGTTATTTAGGGGTGTATATACCTACTATATTATGGATTTACCTATCTACTATATGAGGACAAAAACATAGACTAAACCTGGGTACACAAGCAGGAGCCCCACAGCCACCTAGGGAGTATTTTTACTGTTTATGGTGCAAGCTAATCATTATTACCATTAGTGGTGCTATGGATGGGGCTGTGAACAGGTAGGGAGGTGCTGAAAAAATTAGGCGTGTTTGTGTCGTAATTTCTGCTGAGAAGAGTTGGGAACAGGAGAAGTTGTCATGGTGATTCGGACCACATAGAGAAGAAATGGGGAAGAGAATGACTCATCAGAGAAGAGAACGACTCTCATCAGGGAAGACAATTCCTGTGAGTCCCTGGATGTTGGTGATTACTTTGCTTCTGTATTGGGTCAGTGCTGTAATCACTGTCATGTGCCCACTCTGTGGTCTCTATTTGTCGGTATTGTAGGTTATATCAGCACTTGTATAGTGGCAGCGTGCACTTGTCCCTGATTGCAACAGCGAGTGGATGCCTGTCCCTTACTTTGTTATCAGGAGTTTTTGTGCACTTTTATTTTCTTGTTTGTGTTGATAGTGTTGTTTATTTTAGAAAATGGAGAGGTGCAGGATCGAGTCAAAAGTTGGAGGCGGATATTATATGTGGGTTGGTTGGCGTTTTGTGCCAGGGTTGTTTTTTTTTAATTCATGGAGAGTGGTTGCTTTATGGACAGGGTGCCCAAACTGAAGTTTTGCTCCAGGACCTATGAGTCTGATGACATATTGTACTATCTGGTCACGCAGGAAGCAAACAATCCTTCTGATTATGGAAGAAATATTGATACAAATAAACTAGAGGTCCATGCATGAGCCAAACTCTAGAAACCAAAAGTCTATATATTGTAGATGGGTATGGTTTTGTAGTTTTGAAAACTAGTCAAATTTTTCATGCGTATTAGCAGGGCTGCCGTTAGGGCAGTACGGCTGGTACTGCCATACGGGACCTGGCCAAACTGTAAAACAAGTGGGGTCCCCAGGCTGCTATCGCCCCATTGTTCCACAGTAATGGTACACAGTACAGGCCGCAGGCCTGCTCCTTTTACCATATATGCTATCTCAATTGTATGTGTGTCCTTGAGACGCGCATACAATTGAGATGAACGACGGGCAGACAGAGCTATGCACTCCCTGCCCCTGTCGTGTGATGCTACAGATGCTTCAGCTGTATGGGGCCCTGAAATTGAGGATAAGGGCCCTGTGCATTAGTCAGGGCTGGAATAAGGGTACCATTGGCTACAGGCTGTATAGAAAATGTGCCCATTCCCCAGAGTAGTAATTTTGAAAGGTTTACTGCACTAAGGGTGTTATGTATGAAAACGGTCTAGGTCTGAGAATTTCTTTGTTGTCCATAGCAACCAATCACAGCTTCCCTTTAATTTCCTATAGTGCTATGAAAAATAAAAGGGGAGCTCTGATTGGTTGCTATGGGCAACAAAGAAAGTCTTAGACAGTTTTTATACACGTCCCCCTAATAGTTTAGTTATACATGAATATATACCTACACATGTAGCACAGTTTAATTTGACAGCAATATCATGGCTTTCTGTGTTTTTTGTTCTCAGATCACAACAAGAGTTGTCAAAAAGGAATAAATAATTTGAGATAACTTTCAGTGGCACAATATTATTCTTCGTTATTTATCAAAGTTATCTTTGCTACATCTGTTTGCACATTGGCTGAATTGTATATAAATGCAGTATTATTTATACATACATCAGTACATACATAAACTTACTACTTAAATACATTCAATAAGTACATAGTGGACCATGCGACCCTTTGTGTACATTGCAATTAAGTAGGATATGTCATCAACATGTGAAAGGTGCAGGTCAACCCTCTGGAATGTGCCAGTTGGCTGTGAAATCAATGGCAGAGTTCTGACCACCATTCTGTCTGGGGTGGAATCCACACCTAAAACACATTAATGGTATAGTCTATCAGTATGCCAGTAATGTGTATGGTGGGAATAAACCTTTAAACCTTTCATCAGAGTTATACTGTATATTGGAAAGATATCTCCAATGGCAAGCTGTAATGAGTACATAATGGCATACATTGGTAAAGCAAGGAATTTTTTTTTTTTGGTGATGACCAACTGTGCATGAAAGCACAATCTGCTGTGTTCCTTAACAAATTTAAAAAAAAAATACACTGATATGTATACCAGCTTAATGGAAGCCAAAAGGGAATTCTAAAGCCTTTTCAATGTTTACCTCTACTGGTTCTTGTAATGACAGTACTTCTAGGCTAGGTGTACACGGAATTGGACAAAAAACTCACTGAAAACCAAATCCTAAAACCATTCATAAAACTGAGTTTTTTGTCCAGCGCATATAAAAAACAGCTCAAAAATTGAACGGTTTTGGGCACGTTTTGTCTTGTTTAACGTGTTTTGTGTAGCTTTTTTGTGCTTTTTTTTTTCAGAATTGCACAGCTTTAATTGCTGTGGATTTCTGCAAAAAAACAAAAACAAAAACCATGCTAAAACGCACCAAAAAACATCCAGCAGTTTACATAGACTTAGTAAATTTTATGCCCTGCTCTGGCGTTTTTTGCAACGTTTCAAAAAATTACTTGGAGCAGAAAAAAAACGTTCTGTGGAGACTACAGAACATTTTTACTATTTAAGTCTATGGGATTCAGTCGTTTTTGCAGAAAACGAAAAACCCCTGAAAACGTGTGCAGTGGGGACATAGCCTTACTACAATGGAAGGCACACAGCATTGTCCCATTCAAGTAAATCAAATATTATAACGTTTTCTTCCAGGCACCAGTATTTGCATACAGTCTTTGTTATGCTACATTTTTTCTCAGTCTAGGTGTAACAGTAAGTTTACCTGTTTCTCTTCTTTGGTCTTGCACAGTGATGTATCTATACAATCTTGAGTAACATTAGATGAGCACAGGAGCAGAGTATTGCCAGAGCACACTAGTTTCAATCCAGATTGGATAACCTGGATCTGCGTTGCATAGAGAAGGTAACAGACTGGGGAAAAAAAACACTTGTCACTTCATACGCTCTGAGCAGGACTGAGGACCTAGAGCTGGATATGTACTTACAGTTTCCAAACAAAAGACATGACAGGTGGAAGTGTGCGATCATCTTGCCTGCTGCAGCACATGTGTACTAGATTACCAATGTCAAACCTCCTCGCAGCCCAAAGGCTGGGATTTCCTATGACGTAATGAGATGAGTAGGAGGGGAAATCCCTTTATGTATTACAAGTCGTAGAACGAAAGAAAGGAGAACTGTTTACCCTTACACTCTGAGCATGTGTCTGGCTTCTGATGAACACATTATATTTTAGGGGAATTTTCCACCGTTGGTTTTCCTACAAATTTTGTTTTTAATGGAAAGTATTGCAAACAAACTGCGCCACTTGACTGCAAAATAGATTTGGATGGTTAAAGACAGAACTTAAAGGGACTGTGTCATCAGAAAATGACCAATTGTTTAATTCATGTTTTTATGTTAAACACATTTTTTTTTAAAGAATTTGGGGTATTTTTTTTTACTTTTTCATATCACTATCAATATTTTTTTTAAAATACTGAAGTCTTGCAGTTTTCACTTTGGTCACAAAGCTTTATAATAATCTGACACTTCCTGTTCTGTAGAGAAGGTTCTTCAGTAGTCTGCCCTTGATCAGTACAAGCAAGGTTACACTGAAAGGTGACACCAATGTGTATAGAAAACACAGGATCCACCATTCACAATTCCTTACTGCACAGTGACTACTTCACAGGTCACAGAGCATGCCTAGAAAACTCTCTTATAGAAGTCAATGGGTCTGCTCCTGTTCACAAAGCTATGTCCATAAAGCTCCTGTAAAGCATCTCCCTGCATTATACTTAGCAATTCTCCCAAATTATGTGAGAGGGTCAAGCAAAAGTAGGGCCTCTTCTGCCCCCCACATAGCTGTCTTGGAAGAGTGAAACCTCCTGCAGTCTTTCTTTATGGAAACTGGCCTCAGAGCAGCATCATACCACACTGGTCTGGCGCCACTGGCTAGGATATAAAAGTCTAGCTGCACGGCACACATGGCCTTTTCAGCGCGACACCTGGGAGGTCAGGTGAATTACACTACTCACCCGCTCGCCGCTCCTGCTCCCGTTCGCTGTGCGGCATCTTCAGTCTACTGTCTCCCTCCTTCTTCCTGCAGTAGGACACTGGAGGAGGCAGAAGACTGATGAAGATGAGGGGATGTGAGCAGGCCAGGAGCAGGTAGCTAACTAACTTCTCACCAGCTCCTTGCTTCCAGCCTGCTCTCATTCTCTGCATGACCTCTTCAGTCTCCTGTCTCCTGCCTTCCCTGCAGCAGGAGACAGGCCCAAGGGGGCAGGAGAGAGACCCCAGGCGGCAGGAGTTGCCCCTTTGTTCCCTGTCTCCTTTCCCCTGTGGCATGTCTCCTGCCCTCTGTGGCATGTCTCCTGCCACAGGAGGCAGGAGACAAGTCACAGGATGCAGGAGACATGCTGCAACTCCTGCGGCCTGTCTTCTGCGACCACCGGACGCATGCCAGGAGACAGGCATCAGGGACTAGTGGCATGTCTCCTACCTGTGAGCAATGTGAGTATTGTCCTTTAAGTCTTTCTTTCTCTTTCCAGCCTCAACCAGGGTTTTTGCATGGATCCTTAATGGTTAATTACCTGGGCCAATCCCTGGGCCCAGGTAATTAGGCAGGATATTTATAGTCACCTGTTTCCTGCCTCATTGCCTGTGATTTCATTTTGATTCCTGGCTAGTGGCTCTTTGCTGTTCATTTGGATTTGCTCTGGCTCGGGACTTTGGACATTATCTTGGTTATCCTTCTGCCTGCTGACTCTGTACTGCTTGATCTCTCAGTTTGACCGCGGCCCGCTTGACTCTGATACCCTTCTGCTGTCTCTGCCTGTTTATCGTCTGTCTGTTTGTCATCCGTCTATTTGGCATCTGTTTTGTCTAGGGCTTGCTCAGGATAGGCACAAGTGCGGAATCGCCCTTTTATCAGGGCGGTTGCTCTGCATAGGCTGGGTAAGCCAGGGAAATACTAGGGCATCCCTGACACTACCCTCTTGCGACCTGTCTCATGCTCCCTGCCTCCTGTTCCCTGCCTTGTTGCTTATGTCTCACCCAGATTTCCTGGGAGCTGGATAGCCTATCCAGCATCCAGGAAAGCTGGGTGATACTACAGATGTTGGGTGTTTCCTGAGGGCATGTCTGCGGCTGGTCTGGGGTTGCAGGGAGTTCAAGCTGCACAACTTGATTCTGGGGGGTACCGATCACAGCCGCAGCACAATCTCAGAGGGATGGTCCTCTGTCTCCCCAAGATGATGGTGCCTGTAAGCTGTGCTCTGTATTTCTCTCTCCTGCCCATCTTATTGTGATATGCATTCTAGTGTCAACAAAAAATACAACCCCAACCTATCGCCTCATAAACTCCTCACCACCTCCACCTATCACTTCATATCCCCTTCACCTCCATTTATTTCTCCTTGCCAACTGCACCTATTGCCCCATAACCACCTTACCTCCACCTATCACTAACTTCCACCTATCACCCCATAACCTCCACTTCCACCTTTCACTCTTTGTGGAGTTTGTGCAGAGGGGGAACACAGGTAGCGATAAGCTAGAAAAATTCTTATTCTAAGATGTTTGTATGATAAATTCTGCAGGGATAAATCATGGTCGGTAGAAGTCATCATGGTGGTCTGGACAGGATGGAGAAGAAAAGAGAACAACACCAGTCATAGAAGATGTCCTCTGTGAATCCCTGGATGTAACTGCACTTTATTCACTTGTATGCAGAGAGCATGTGTAAAATACAGTCTTCAGAGCCTGTGTATACTGGTGTCTACCACTAAATGATCACTGTATGGAAGTAGTATTGGTAGATATGTAATGGTTTAGGTTCAGGCACAGTTTGGTGGCATCGCCCAGCTGTCCTGGATGCATGTCGCAGATGCCCCTGCGACCCTCGTCCAGGGTTCACAGGCGCATCCGTGCCCCGCTGCTGAGCGGCGCCGCGACCCGCATGCCGGGTCGCAGGCGCCCTCGTTCCCCTGCCTGTCCCGTAGGTGACTTACCTGGCCGCACTCCTGCTGCAGTCTCTGTCCCTCAGTGTTAAATTTAAAGGGCCAGCGCACCGGTAATTTCCCATTGCCGGTCGCTGCCCATATGTAAGCCTGCCCCTTCCTGATACTCCCGCCGGATCTTTAGTGCTTTACCGCCTACTGAGAAAGCGTTCCTTGAGTCTTGTCCTGATTTCCATGTTAGCCTCCGTCCCTCGACCACGAACCTTTGCCGCCTGTCCTGACCTTACCGCCTGTCCCCGACTACGAGCCTGCCTTACGATTCTGTACCACGCTAAACCTCGGCTGCCACCGCAAGCAAGTCGCTTCAGGGGTAGCGACCTGGTAGACTCCCGCCGCAGCAAGTCCATCCCGCTTTGCAGCGAGTTCTGGTGAAAACCGGGACCTACTTTGATTCCGCTCTCTGGCGTGGCTATTGCCATCGCTTGCGGTGGTCCAGTGGATCCACTACTGCGGACCGTGACAATGTAGAATAGGCTATCCAATGTCAAGAAAAGCTGGGTGACGGCAAACCCCTGAATTAGCTTTCTTCCAGAACTGTTACATGGTTGGGTGTAGTAGGTGTGGTCTTTTGTAAAGGGTGTGTGGCTTGATACTAAGAGGGTGGTGTTATGCAAATTCTGGGGATGGCATGCTATTCAAAGTGCAGCTTTAAATCTCCCTGAAGGCCATTTTCAAAAGTTGGCAAACTGCTCAGGCAATAAGGCTGCCCCCAAAAATCAGAGGTTCACAGTGATATATGTTGCTATGTTACTGTGGATAGTCACTGGTGGAAGGTTTATACTGTAAAGTGATGTAAACCCAGCCTTACCACTAGCATACCATGCATGAATAAGTTAGGGGCGGAACTACCGCCGTAGCAGCCATAGCAACTTCTACGGGGCCCGTTGCCCCAGGGCAACTGGCATATCCTGCCTCTGACCACCCAGGACCTCTGTCCCGAGCGTTCAGAGGTAGTGATTGCACAGCATTAGCAGAGCAGAGCGCCTTAAGCCTTCCAGACATTGGTCCCTAGTGATGATGTGGGTGGCGCAATGACATCATATGATCACGCCATCTACACTGGGCTTCACAGAGAGAAGCCAGCCTGCTGCTCGTGTCAATGGGGGAATGAGACAGGTGTGTTCATTATTTTATTTTTTTTCCTAATGGGGCCTGGCCTTCCTACCTACCTGCCAGGGGTCCACCTATAGCCTACCTACCTGCCAGGGGTCCACCTATAGCCTACCTACCTGCCAGGGGTCCACCTATAGCCTACCTACCTGCCAGGGATCCACCTATAGCCTACCTACCTGCCAGGGGTCCCCAACCTCCCCCGGGGCCTACCTACTACTGCCAGGGGTCCACCGACAGCCTACCTACCTGCCAGGGGTCCACCTATAGCGTACCTACCTGCCAGGGGTCCACCTACAGCCTACCTACCTGCCAGGGGTCCACCTACAGCCTACCTACCTGCCAGGGGTCCACCTACAGCCTACCTACCTGCCAGGGATCCACCTACAGCCTACCTACCTGCCAGGGATCCACCTACAGCCTACCTACCAGGGATCCACCTACAGCCTACCTACCTGCCAGGGATCCACCTAAGCCTACTACCTAGCAGGGGCCACCTATAGCCTTACCTACTGCCAGGGTACCAACTATAGCCTACCTACCTGCCAGGGACCCCACCCTACTATCTTCAATCACCTACAGCCAACCTATGCCTCCTATGGGATACCTATCTACATGGGGCTCACTTATAGCCTACTTACCTGGGGCACACCTATAGCCTACCTACCTATGTGAGGCCCAACTACAGGCTACTACCTGGGGCCCAGAGGCGGAACTACCGGGGTAGTAGATGTAGCAGCTGTTACTACTCCGGTAGTTCCGTCCCTGGGTTCGGCCAGCAATGAATGTAACTACAGTTCACTGCCGTTGAACCCTGTAATCAACCCACCTCCCCCTGCATCTGAACGTCCAGGCCCTGTGTCCCGAGCGTTCAGAGGCAGGACTGACCGGTCTTGCCACAGTGGAACGCCGACCTGACTACCTATATGGGCTTCTATAGCCTACCTAAACCCTGCCTGCCTACCTATATGGGCCTCTTTGGCCTATCTAAACCCTGTCTTCCTATATGGGCCCATATGGTCTAGCTAAACCCTGTCTTCCTATATGGGCCATATGGTCTAGCTAAACCCTGTCTACCTATATGTGTCCCATGGCCTGCCTGCCTACCTATATGGTGCTGGAAAAGTTAGGATTCTAAGATATTTGTGTCCAAATCTGCAGGGATGAGTAGTGGCCAGGAGTCATCATGGCGGTCTGGACCAGATGCAGAACATAAGGGAAAGTCAACAACTTGTGAGTCACAAGATGTAACAGCATTGTAATCACCCCTATGTCAGCAGTGTCAGGGACCGGTCAGGGACACACACCAAGACACAGACAAGTGAGGCCTTGAAACTGGTCCCAGCCCCTGTCCCTGCCTTTTGGGGAACCCGACTCCTTAATAGGCCGGCCCCAACCAGAAGACTTAATAACTGCACTGAGCAAACATGGTCAGACGGTCCAACTCGGTAACAGAACGGGCAGCGAGGTACAAAAATGCGAGACAAAGGGGTAAACGGAGTCCAAGGCAAAAAACAACAGGCAAAATAACGGGAAAACTACAGGGAGAAAAACCTATAGCAGGCAAAGAAAGAAGGAAGCAGAGACCTTATATAGGAACAGAAGACAGGTAGAACTGAGGTAATAGGCAGAAGGAACAAAAAACCAGATAGGAGAGAAAAGCTGTCACTCAAGAAAGAAAGACAGTAGTTAACTAAGAGGGTGCTACAAGATTCCTGGCCATGGGCGTTGGCCAGGAATCAATCAGCACCCAGAACAGATAAACCAATTTCACACTAGGAAATATAAAACACAGTATTAGATTAAAAACCATGGCTTACATTGCACCGGCCGTAGCCAGCAAGCACAGCCAAAAGCCGTGGGTGTGTCAAGCACAATCATGACAGTACCCCCCCCCCCTTTATGAGGTACCACCGGACCCTCAACAAGCTCTCTAGGTTTGGCAGAGTGGGCTTGGCGAATATTTCCCTTTACAGCTTGGGGGCATGCTTTGCATCTGGAACTCGGAGACGGACACATCTTGGTCGTGTCAGTGTTTTTTAATAGATTTTTTGATTTTTAGTTGGCCGTTTTTTAGAGTCTTATGACTCCTAGCCCAGACTGTGCACAGTCGATTCACGGTGGACTCTATCTTAGTTTCACAACCTGCAGCGGCAGAATACCTGAGGTGGGAATCATCATCACAGAAAAACGATGCCAGCTCAGACGCAGCAGAACTTGGTAAATCAGTAATCGAGGACACTAGATCAGAAACCAAAGTGGCAATGCCCACTCCTGGAGAAAGAGCCTCCTCAGGTTCCTCCATATCCTGATGCATAGATTATCGCTCCGGGGCAGACAAGTTGAGCTTTGCCCCCAAAGTGAGGTCTGTAGTACAATCATCAGGCCGGTGTGGAGGCAGATGCTCCACAACGTCCCCATCAAAGATGTCTGAATTACATTCTGAAATATCGTGAGTATTAATTACCGCACACACCAAGGGATGAACCCCCTTTGAATGAGCACCACATGAATCACCCCATTTGATCAGCTCAGTACGTCTCCAGTCGAACACAGGATTATGAAGGCGTAGCCAGGGCAACCGAAGAATAATATCCACAGAAAGTTTCTCCATGACAAAAAATGAAAGTTTTTTAGTATGTGAACTCCCAACATTCAAAGTAATCTCTTTAGTGCAAAATTTTATTCTTCCTTCGGTTAGGGAGGTAGAATCTACACCTGAAACCCAAAACAGAGAACACAAAGGAATAAGTTCCAAACCCAAGGCTTTAGCAACAACCCTACTGATGAAATTAGCAGCAGCACCCGAGTCAATCATGGCACGACAAGCAAAGGTCCTGGAACAAGAAAGCAAGGTAATGGGCAAAACAAACTTGTTGTTTGAGTTATGAGGTACCTGTACATCCGAGTTACCTTCCTGGAAGTTGCTCAGACATTCGGTGTTTCCTTGGGGTGGCTTGGGCCTAATAGAACAGTCTCTCAGGAAATGGTCCGGATTCCCACAATAAAGGCACAAGGCGTTCTCCAACCGTTGTCTCCTTCTGGTGGCAGCAGATGTAAAACCCAAAACCATGAGTTCTTCTCCAGAAAACTGAGAGGGAAATGGTGATGGAGGTGGAAGGGGAGAACTTTTAAAGAAGGTAGAAGGAGGTTTTACAGGAAAGTCTGACCTGAGCTGAACAGTCGAACCCCCTTGCTTTTCCCTGCGTCTCTCCCTTAATCTTCTGTCGATAGACACGGCCAGAGTCATAAAGTCATTAAGGGTATCGGGAGTTGGGTGGCTGACCATAGCATCTTTTACAGCATCAGACAACCCTTGTCTGAAGAGAGTCTTAAGAGGTTGGTCAGACCACCCAGTCAACGTGCACCTTTGGCGTAACTCGGAACAGTAGTCTTCGGCCGAGCGGGAGCCCTGCTGAATAGATAGCAAATGGGCTTCTGCCCATGCTGTACGGTTGGGATTATCATAGACCTGGCCTAAGGCCAGAAAAAATCTATCAACCGACCTCCACTCAGGGGCTTCAGGGGGTATAGCTAATGCCCAATCCTGAGGTGGGCCCTGGAGGAGGGACACGACAACTGCTACTTTTTCAGCCTCGGTGGATAAATAGTTAAAGCGAAAAAATAGACCACAAGATTCTCTGAAGGTACGAAACCTGTCAGGATTTACATCAAATCGATCTGGCAGGAGCATATTAGATTTATGGTGGGAACTAGAATCAACAAAAACAGGGGTAGGTTGGGGCAATGACGGGGCGGCAGCGTCTGGTGCCTGGATCGTTATGGCGTCCAGACGCTGCGAGATTTGATTTATAAGCCTCGCCATGCCCTGAAATTGCGTTGTCAACTCGTCCAGACGGTCAGTGACCGACAAGTCGGTGCTCATAATGAACCGTCGGGGGAGTTGCCTGAAATAAGGGCCTGCTATAATGTCAGGGACCGGTCAGGGACACACACCAAGACACAGACAAGTGAGGCCCTGACACTGGTCCCAGCCCCTGTCCCTGCCTTTTGGGGAACCCGACTCCTTAATAGGCCGGCCCCAACCAGAAGACTTAATGACTGCACTGAGGAAAGTGCAAGACAGACAAGGACAAACAAACACAGAATGAGCAAACATGGTCAGACGGTCCAAGCAAGGTACAAAAACGCGAGACAAAGGGGTAAACGGAGTCCAAGCAAAAGGTCAGTAAGGCAAAGAGCAACAGGCAAAATAACGGGCAAACTATAGGGAGAAAAACCTATAGCAGGCAAAGAAAGAAGGAAGCAGAGACCTTATATGGGAACAGAAGACAGGTAGAACTGAGGCAATAGGCAGAAGGAACTGCCTATAGGCAGATAGGAGAGAAAAGCTGTCACTCAAGAAAGAAAGAAAGAAGTTATACTAGGAGTGTGCTGGAAGATTCCTGGCCATGGACGTTGGCCAGGAATCAATCAGCATCCAGAACAGATAAACCAAGTTCACACTAGGAAATATAAAACGCAGTATTAGATTAAAAACCATGGCTTATGTCGCACCGGCCGTGGCCGGCGACCATAGCCAAAAGTCGGGGGTGTGTCAAGCACAATCATGACAAGCAGAGCCTGCGTACACTGGTATATGCCACTATATGGTCACTATATGGCAGTCATATTGGTCTTTGTATACTGATCTTTATTCATTAATAGTGTAGGGGTATTATTCTGTAAGCCATGTACTGAGGCGGGCTTCCTAGAATACAGCAAAGTCACAGATGAGAGAAACGACCAGTTTCAGAGCAACGGATATTTTTAATGCAATTTGAATAAAAAGGGGTATATCCAGATACCTCAAAAACACCTACACATAGACAAAACTGGGACCCTTAGGCTACGCAGCGTGCCACCTTACTATATCCCCTGGACTCAGCGGAAAATCTGATATCTATTTACCTCATTAAAACCCTAGGTAACTGGAATGATAGTGTGGACGCCTATTTCAGGGACACGCTTGTGGTGTAGCACAAGGGCTTACAGACCTCTGAAAGTACCCGCTATTCCCAGAGCACCATTAACTAATTAAAGATCTCCCCAACAAGAACAACGAACAAAATTACCAACACCGGTGTAGGGCTTGTTCCACGTTATTTCCAGAAATGTTCGTTTAACGCCTGACTCTTGATAGGACCCTAACTAATCTGTCTACAAGCCTAACCAATATCTCTATCCGGCTGGTGTGCATGCTTACCGGGTCAATTTCCGATTACAGGTTTCGGACGGGGTCTCCTGTCAACAGATGACGTTTACTCCGCTTTAACACTTCTCTGCTAACCACAGCAGATAATTTGCTCTGATTTCCACAGGTTTCAATCCCCATCATACACACACACTTACAGCTGTATTTCTGATTAGCAGGCAAGTTCCTGAGAGAGAGTTAAAGTGTGTTTCTCTTGCATCTTTGTAAATCTTCTCTCTCTGACACTCTGACTTACTCTCTCACAGACAGACAGAGCCAGCTGACAGACTGGCTGTTTTCTTTAACTGTCTCTGTAACTATGGTTACAGCCGCTCCCCTGTCAGCTTCTCTGATTGGACAGAAGTACATATATTTCCAGAACTGGCTGTAGAGTGTGGTAACCCTGTAACTGCTGCATAATTACCTGTTTAAGTAACCACTTGACTCTTAAACTCATGTCAAAACTTCAGAATGGCAAAATGCAATGTAACAGACCAGAGTAATCAATCATACATCAGATGACGGCTCCCAATAAGAAAGACAGTGGGGCCAGTCTACCAGCTCACAATTCAGTCACTATATGGTGGTAATTTATGGTAGCATTTATGAAGTATTCTTATTGGTCATATTGGTCTTGGTATAGTGGGATTTGTTTGGTAACAGTATGATGGTGATATGTATGATGAGGTATTTGGTCCTTGTAATATTAAGTAACTACATGATTATTATGAAGAGGTCCCGGTAAATGTTCGTGGTGGGGGGGGCATACAAAAGATTGCTATGGGGCCAGGCTTCTCTAGTTACGCCCCTGTTGGGGCCAATCTACCTACCTAGATACTAAGCTACCTGGGGCCCATCTAGCTACCTGGGGCCCACCTATAACCTTCCTACCTAACTACTTGGAGCGCACTAAAGCCTACCTATCTAGCTACCTGAAGTTCACCTTCAGCCTACCGACCTAGCTACCTGGGGCCCACCTACCTACTAGGTCATTTAAATCTGAGGGGTACATGCTGTAGCACAGTCTCCAGAGGGTTAGTCCTCTGTTCTTCTCCACCCCTCTAGGAGGCTGTACCTCTAAGCTATGGCCTGTACCCACTCTCCCACTCTTGGAAAGTTTGTACAAAGGTGGGGGACAGTGAGAGATGTGCTGGAAAAGTGAGGATTCTAAGCTATTTGTGTCTAAATCTTCAGGGACCAGTGGTGTCCGGGAGAAGTCATCATGGCGGTCTGGACCAGATGCAGAAGAAAAATGACTAAGTGAAGGCAAAGACAAAAGGCAAAGTAAAGTAGTTTTTACATACTGGAAAAATATAAAATATGAGTTATTGGCTGATACAGTGGCCAGTGCCACATTGGAGTGCCTAGGGCGCACCAAATGAGTTTATTTTAGGGGCCCACTTTTCCTCGCTGTCTACACCACCTGTACGGTGCCCCACCTGGTCTCGCTTCAACTTAAACAGACCGATGTGTTGACATCATCATACTAATCGGTAATCAAGATGGAGCACTGGGGCTTCCGAGTCTCCCTCACCGAATTGCAACAGAACATAAAAGGTCTTACGATATATGTCCCCCTCCCCGAATAACACATTTTATATAAATAAAAGTATATCAAAAGGTATAACACAAAATACTGAGTATAAAACCACTAAATAATGGTCATACAGTTGCCAAATAACACTGCTACATAAAACAAGAATCCCAAGGCTAAAATTATCAATAATTAACCCAAAACTGCCACATCATGACTACATATCACCACCACATAGTGACTGAATAATACCACCACACAATGACCACATATCCACACAAAATATTGACTGAATAATACCACCAAATGATGAACCCATATCACCACCACAAAGCAACTGAATAATGCCACAACACCATGACCATATATCATCACCACATAGTGACTGAATAATACCACCACACCATGAACTTATATCGCCCCCACATAGTGACTGAATAATGCTGTCCCACCATGACCACATATCACCACGATATAGAGACTGAATAATACTACCACACCCTGCTTACATATTCCCACCACATAATTACTGAATAATACTACCACACTGTGACCACATATCACCACCACATAGTAACTGAATCATACATCCACACCATGACCAAATATCACCACTATATAGAGACTGAATAATTCCGCCACACCATTACTGAATATAAACCATTACACTTTGAACAAATATTAGTGATTACAGTTCAGGAGCATTTAGTGACTCACAGGTGACGTTTCTCCGATGAGTGGTTCACGTTCCCTTTTCTTCTCCATCCGGTCCACAGCTTCATGATGACTTCTCCCGGCCAACACTCATCCCTGCAGATTTGAACACAAATATTAGAGTCCTCACTTTTCCAGCAACTCCTTAATTATAGATATATATTTCCCCTTAGTTAGGTAGCTTTATAGCTCCCCTCATCAGATAGGAAGCTCTATAGGTCCCCTCAGTTAGGTAGGTGTATAGGTCCCCTCAGTTAGACAGGCATGTTTAGGTCCCCTCAGTTAGGCAGGCATATATAGGTCCCCTCAGTTAGGCAGGTATATATAGGTCCCGTCAAGCAGGTATTTATAAGTCCCCTCAGTTAGGCAGATATATATATGTTCCTTCAGTTAGGTAGGTACATATATGTCCCCACAGTTAGGCAGGTATATATAGGCCCCCTCAGTTAAGCAGGTCCATATATGTCCCCACAGTTAGAAAGGTATATACAGTTGTTCTCAAACATTTACATACCCCGGCAGAATGTTTGCTTTCTTGGCCTTTTATCAGAGAGTATGGTTAGTGATTGGGTGAAGCAGTTTATTGTCAAACTACTGTTTTTTCCCTTTTTAAATCATAATGACAACCAAAAACATCCAAGTGACCCTGGTCAAAAGTTTACATACCGTGGTGATTTTGGCCTGATAACATGCACAGAAGTTTATACAAATGGGTTTGAATGGCTACTAAATGTAACATCTTCAACTGTGACCTGTTTGCTTGTAATCAGTGTGTGTGCATAAAAGCTGAGTGAGTTTCTGAGATCCAGACAGACTCTTGCATCTTTCATCCAGCCACTGACCACATTTCTGGATTGTGAGTCATGGGGAAAGCAAAAGAATTGTCAATGGATCTACGGGAAAAGTTAGATGAACTGTATAAAACAGGAAAGGGATACAAAAAGATATCTAAAGGAATTGATAATGTCAGTCAGCAGTGTTCAAACAATGATTAACAAATGGAAAATCAGGGGCTCTGTAAAAACCAAACCACGGTCAGGTAGACCAACAAAAATTTTGGCCACAACTGCCAGGAAAATTTTAGGGATGTAAAGAAAAACCCACCAATAACATTAGCTGAAATACAGGACTCTCTGAAAACTAACGGTGAGGCTGTTTCAAGATGCACAGTAAGGATGCAGTTGAAGAAAAATGGGCTGCATGGTCGAGTCGCCAGAAGAAAGCCATTACTGCGCAAATGCTACGAAATATCTCGCCTACAATACGCCAAACAACACAGAGGCAAGCCTCAAAATTTCTGGAACAAGGTAATTTGGAATGAGGAGACCAAAATCGAACTCTTTGGCCACAACCATAAACGTTATATTTGGAGAGGTGTCAACAAGGCCTATGATGAAGGGAACACTATTCCTACTGTAAAGCACGGAGTTGGATCGCTGATGTTTTATGGGATGTGTGAGCTACAAAGGCACTGGAAACTTGGTCAAAGTTGAAGGAAAGATTAATTCAGCACGTTGCCAGCATATACTGGAGGCAAATTTGCACTCATCAGCCCGGAAGCTGCGCATGGGACGTACTTGGACGTTGCAACATGACAATGATCCTAAAGACAAGACCAAGTCGACCTGTCATTGGCTACAGCAGAACAAAGTGAAGGATCTGGAGTGGCCATCTCAGTCTCCTGACCTCAATATCATTGAGCCACTCTGGGAAGATCTCAAGCGCACAGTTCATGCAAGACAGCCCAGGAATTTACAGGAACTGGAGACTTTTTGCCAAGAAGAATGGGCAGTTTTACCATCTGAGAAAACAAAAAGCCTCATCCACAACTACCACAAAAGACTTCAAGCTGTCATTGATGTTAGAGTAGGCAATGCACAGTATTAAGAACTGGGGTATGTAGACTTTTGATCAGGGTCATTTGGATGTTTTTGGTTGTCATTATGATTTAAAAAGAGAAAACACAGTAGTTTGACAATAAACGGCTTCACCCAACCACTAACCATGAGTGGAAAAAAGTTTTTATTGTTATCATTCATATTCTCTGAAAAAAGGCCAAGAAAGCAAAAATTCTGCCGGGGTATGTAAACTTTTGAGCACAACTGTATCTGTCCCCTCAGTTAGGCAGGTAACCGCCATTAAAAATAATAACACTAATACTCACCTTACCTCCTTCCCCAGTCGAACGCCTTCCTCTTCTACCTGACACTGGCGGTGTGATGTCATCACACTGCCAGCGCCGGGACACTCCTCCAGCAGCTCCATTGCCGCAGAGTGGCCACTATATTTGCTAGCGTGCAAACTACGTGTTTTCTTGCGAGTCATTACACTAACAACTTACCAAAAAATCACAGAAAAATTAGACATCATTTACTCAAAAGAACAATCACAATGCCATACTTACAGCTCAATGTCTGGATAATAGACTAAATTGACCAGTAGGATAGAATAGGGTCTGTGCTACTTGTGAGAAATATAACAGGTGCAGATAACTAATAAGCAGCTGCTCACACACCCATCCACTAAGAGGGCAATTGAATAATAAAAATTGCACATTGACATGGTTCAGTAGCTTGTGAATATATACTGTAGCAACTAATACTTCATATTTGATATTTTGATAATTTTTTGCCCTACATACTGGGGAGCAAAGGGTTTCAGTATTTTCTGTTGGACACCTGAAATGTGCTGGGCAGCCAACCAAATCAAATAGTAGAGGTGTCATAGGTTGTAAGCCAGCATAGTGTACCACATGAAACCGTATAATTGGCACCCTTTTATTGCCTTATCTATATGCAATTTTAATACTAGCAACCACCCCTTTCATATATAGAAGATGTGTGTGTGGTTGTCCTATCAGTATTTTTGCATTTGTGCAGTCTCCCCTTGTATGATATTGTGGCTCTTTTGTATACTGGTATGAACTGGCACTTATACAATGTTCAGTTTTTTATCATTCAGTTGAACTCCTAGTGGATGGGTGTGTAAGCTACAGCTCATTAGTTATCTACACCTGTTAAATTTCTCCCAGGTAACAATGGAGCTTATATTGCCTCCTACTGAGATTAGTCTATTGTCTAGCCATTGAGCTGTAATTATGGCCTTGTGTTTCTTTTTGTGTAAATTATGTCCCATTTTTCCATGATCTTTTTGTAAACTTTATTCTAGTTTTAAAACATATATTTTTTCAGTTGTTGATGTTAGAGTATAGATGGGTTATTGTTTGTGCTACATTTCATTAAGCATTCCATTAGGTGGCAGTATTTTACTTTTTTTAAATGTTTTTATTGTTAATGTTCTGTTACTTATTGCCTGCATTTTTTTTACTTGTCATTGCAATGGATTTCTTTGCAACATCAAATCTGCAACCCATCATGATTTTCTTTACATAAATAATACTTATGGCATTAAAGACCACATCTAAATTGCAAAATTTCTGTAGATTACCAGTAAGAACATTTTATGCAGTATATTCTTATACTTGATCAACACATTGAGCCTTATGTATGAAAACTGTCTAGCAGTAAGACTGACTTTGTTGCCCATAGCAACCATTCAGAGCTCAGCTTTCATTTCAAATACTGCTCTGGAAAAATTAAAGATGAGCTCTGATTGGTTGCTATGGTCAACAGAAACATCTCACTGCTAGACAGTTTTCATATATAAGTCCCATTTTTAAAAAATCTTCCAGTAGTGTTTTTATGTTTTTTTCATAGTGCTTTTTTTTGTACATTCAGCTCTTAAACAGTGTCAAGCAAAAATGTAACAATGCTTTGAATTTTTGACTTTCAGGCTCCATGTCTCACCATCATTTTGTAGACAATCATATTGGCTTTCTCAAACATAAATTTGACTTACAACTATTTAGCATCTGCTTAGTTATGCAGATTATTGTTATGTAACTGCATAGTTACTGTTTTGCTCCTAGAAATCTGGACTTTAATTTTTATTATTTTGCTGGTATTTTGTAAATTCATATTTGGCTTTCAACACTGCCTGAATCCTTCTGGGCTCTGGATCAGATTCAACCATGTCTCAACTGAAATCTGATCTCGGGTCTCTTCTACATTTTCCCAATGTTGGTGCGTACTGGTTGACTCACTTGGGTACGAATACAGCTTTTTCTTCAACTCTCCCCACAAGTGTTGAATGGGGTTGAGGTTTAGGAACTGTGGGGAGCAATCCAGCAACTCTACTTCATTGTCATTGAACCATTTCTTTGCCAATCTTGACATATGCTTCAGGTCTTTGTCCTGCTGGAACACTATGTCGTCCTTTTCATACCCATAGTACTCGAGTATATGAAGTACATCATCTTGTAGGATACTCACATATAGCTCAGCAATGAGACCACCTTCGATCCCGGTCAAGTATCCAACACCTATGGCTATGAAACAACCTCATATCATCAGGTTTCCTCCACCAAACTTGAAAGTTTCTTCAATTTCTTGATCCATTAGTCCCCTTTTCCCTTGATTCTTCCAAACTCATTTGCACCCAGCAGAGCCCGGTGTACTCGGTTTCACCTCATTGCTTTAAATTACCCGTTTCCAAACTTCTACTGTTCACTTTTCAGACTTTTTTGTAAACTCGAGACAATGCTTCTTATGATGATTTTGAAGGTGAGGCTTCTTCACCTTTTTTTGGGCCACCATTCCAGACTTTTGTAATATGTGTCACAGGGTGCTTGCATAGATGTCTATGATCTCACTATTACAAAGCATACGAGGCCCCCCACTGCCGTGTTTGTTGCGCCAGAACTAATAGACGTTGTGATGAATCAACTTGTTGACTCTGATATTTTGTCTGGACGTCCACCTCTTGGCTTTGAAATGAATGGATGGATTGACTTTATTTCATATTCTTCCAGCTGTCATGGCCTCACATGATGCAGTTTGGCAATTTTCTTGGCCCAGAGACGCTATCAATGAGCTGGATGATGCAGTTTCTCTTTTCTTGGGATATTTTCTTCATGGCTGCTCCTCGACGTGAACCAGTGACCTTTTGCTTTGGAATCAACCTAATAACACACTGATCTATTAAGGAATGTGAGAACAGGTTGTCATTTGTAGTATACAAGAAGAAAAAGATTGTTCCGCAACCAGGAGCAAAACAGTTAACAATGCAGCTTTGTGGCAAAAATCTGCAGAACTAAGCATATGCTAAATAGCTGAAATTCAAATTGATGTATAAGATAGCTAAGATGATTGTCTATAAAATGATGGTAGTCAAATGTTCAAAGCTGTAGTGGATAGTGAGATATGGAGCCTGAAAGCCAAAAGTTCAAAACATTGTTACACTACCAACAATGATTTTTGTTTTTTCTTTTTCACCTTGTTTTACCTTTACCTTTTATGGGTCTGTGCCGATTTTTCACTCTTGTAGAAAGTGCTATTGGCATGTGAAAATTAGGACACAAGCTTGTCCCTCGGTTATAAGGCGCTGTGAAACTCTTAACTGCTTCCTGCTGCACTTCTCCATGCAGTTTCCCACTCTACTGATGCAGCCACTCTGCCTGCTGTTCCCGTCCTCCCTTGAAGCTATTCTCTAGTGTGTGCGTGCTCTGGTCTTCTTTGACTTAAAAAGCCAATACAAGCCACCAATCTGCTCATCCTCTGATGGCATTACTCCAGTGCCTATGTCTCCCTTTCACTATAGCCCTGCCTGATCTGAGCTGTGCATTTTGGCCAACACTAGTGAAATCTGTATTTCTGGTATCAATTCAATGTGCAGGTTTTTTTATCATCTAATTGTTCCACTAGTGGAGGGGTGTGTGAGCTACTGTTGAGCAATTACCTGCACCTGTTTTATCCTTCCCAAGTAGCACAGGGGCTTGTGTTTCCTCCTACTGGGTTCAGTCTTTAGTCCAGCCAATTTCAGCAATATCCTATTTGTGGGTGTAAATTGCTATTTGGGTGCATGTCAGGGCATACAAGGGAGGGAGTGCTATTTGGCTTTTGGAACGCAAATTTTTTTTTCTTCTATGGTATTCAGCATACGGGATAAATTATGTTACATTTTAGTTGATTGGACTTTTTCGGATGCACCGATACCAATTATGTGTAACTATTTTATTACTTTATTTTTTTATTTGTAAAATGGCAAAAGGGGAGATTTGAGCTTTTAATATTTATTTTGTTTACACTTTAAAACATTTTTTTTTTACTTTAACTTTGTATCAGCCTAGGGTGCTTCACCACTAGGGGTGCTATCATTTCTACAGCCTAATGCATTGTATATACAATGCATTAGGGTGTACCAAGATGGCGGTCTCCCCAGTTCCTGCCTGGAGTCAGAAGTGGGGAAATTCAAAACATGGCAGCAATGGAAGACTTCACAAGGCTTCCCGCTGTCATGTTAGCTGATTGGGACTCAGCGATCTCACTGCTGACCTTCCGACCGGAGTGAAGAACGGTGCGCAGCACCGTTCTTCTTTCATTTAGATGCCGTGGCGGCACCCCCCGTGCTGTAACCGGCAGGTGTTAGCTGCAATTAACCTAACACTCAGCGGCTGGGTAGTGGAATCGCAGCGCAATCCAGCTTCAAAGCCGCTTACCGGCATGAGGACGTATGGATACATCCTATGTCGGTAAGGGGTTAATAAGCTTTAACCTCTTCATGACTTCTGCCATAAATTTATGTGGTGGCAGTGTGAAAGGGCATGAGCTTGCTTCATACGTGCCAGATGCCAACTTTTAGATGTAGCAGGCAACTGCCACTAGCGGCCTGGGATCAGAGGATACTTGCCAACTTTTAAAACTGGCATTAAGGGAGATCTTGGACTATGTCTAGAATTTGCCTAAACCATGCCCTCTTAAAATAAAGTCATGGCCCTTCAAACAAAAACAAAAAGCCATTGTGTAATGGCTGTAGAAAGAAGCTAATTGAGGCGTGTTTAGTCACCCAGCTTTTCTGGATGTTGGATAGCCTATTCAGTATCTAGGAGAGCTGGGAGATGCTGCCAAACTGTTCCTGAATCTAAACCATTACACTACCAATATTACCACCATACAGTGAGTAGATGCAGTGGTGGCCAAAAGTAATGGCACCCCTGCAATGCTGTCAGATAATACTCAGTTTCTTCCTGAAAATGATTGCAATCACAATTTCTTTGGTATTAATATATTAATTTATTTTGCTTGCAATGAAAAAACACAAAACAGAATGAGACAAAAATCAAATCATTGATCATTTCACTCAAAAATGGGCCAGACAAAAGTATTGGCACCCTCAGCCTAATACTTGGTAGCACAACCTTTAGCCAAAATAACTGCGAACAACCGCTTCCGGTAACCATCAATGAGTTTCTTACAATGCTCTGCTGGAATTTTAGACCATTCTTCTTTGGTAAACTGCTCCAGGTCCCTGAGATTTGAAGGGTGCCTTCTCTAAACTGCCATTTTGAGATCTCTCCACAGGTGTCCTATAGGATTCAGGTCTGGACTCATTGCTGGCCACTTTAGAAGTCTCCACTGCTTTCTCTCAAACTATTTTCTAGTGCTTTTTGAAGTGTGTTTTGGGTCATTGTCCTGCTGGAAGACCCATGAGATCCAGCTTTCTCACACTGGGCCCTCCATTATGCTGCAAAATTTGTTGGTAGTCTTCAGACTTCATAATGCCATGCACACGGTCAAGCAGTCCAGTGCCAGAGGCAGCAAAGCAACCCCAAAACCTCAGGGAACCTCCGCCATGTTTGACTGTAGGGACCATGTTCTTTTCTTTGAATAACTCTTTTTTTTCCTGTAAACTCTATGTTGATGCCTTTTCCCATAAAGCTCTACTTTTGTCTCATCTGACCAGAGAACATTCTTCCAAAACGTTTTAGGCTTTCTCAGTAAGTTTTGGCAAACTCCAGCCTGGCTTTTTTATGTCTCGGGTAAGAATTGGGGTCTTCCTGGGTATCCTACCATACAGTCCCTTTTCATTCAGACGCCGACGGATAGTACGGGTTGAGACTGTTGTACCCTCGGACTGCAGGGCAGCTTGAACTTGTTTGGATGTTAGTCGAGGTTCTTTATCCACCATCCGCAAAATCTTGCGTTGAAATCTCTCGTCGTTTTCTTTTGCGTCTAGGGAGGTTAGCCACAGTGCCATGGGCTTTAAACTTCTGGATGACACTGCGCACGGTAGACACAGGAACATTCAGGTCTTTGGAGATGGACTTGTAGCCTTGAGATTGCTCATGCTTCCTCACAATTGGATTCTCAAGTCCTCAACAGTTCTTTGGTCTTCTTTCTTTTCTCAATGCTCATGTGGTTCACACAAGGACACAGGACAGAGGTTGAGTCAACTTAATCCATGTCAACTGGCTGCAAGTGTGATTTAGTTATTGCCAACACCTGTTAGGTGCCACAGGTAAGTTACAGGTGCTGTTAATTGCACAAATTAGAGAAGCATCACATGATTTTTCAAACAGTGCCAATACTTTTGTCCACCCCCTTTTTTCATGTTTGGTGTGGAATTACCGTATATACTCGAGTATAAGCCGAGTTTTTCAGCCCAAAAAAATGAGCTGAAAAACTCTACCTCGGCTTATACTCGAGTCACTGTCGGTGCTCGGGTGCTGCGATGGCCCGGGCGCCGACAGGGACGCTTCAGTTATATGCGGCTCCTCAGGGAGCGCATATAATTAAAGGCCGAGTGAGCGCACAGTGTCCGGACGCTGCGCTGGCCCGGACACTGTCCGCGATCCCTTCACCTACATGCGACTCCTCCGGAGCGCATATAGGTGAAGGGATACCACTGCGGGGCACAGAGCGAGCGCTCCGTGCTCCGCAGTGGACTCCGGGTGTCTGCGGCCGCCCGCAGTTTCCGGCACAGGCAGCGTGTGTCATCACGCTTCGTGCGCGGCCTGATGACGTCACCCGCCTGTGCCGAGAAGACCGAGGACAGCGCGCGGGAGGCCGGACAGCGAGGAGGCGGAGCGGCGAGGGACACGGAGCAGCGAGGAGCCAGGTAAGTGATTGTTTTTGATTTTTTTAAACTGCCTATGCCTGCCTACAGCTGCCTATACCTGCCTACAGCTGCCTATACCTGCCCTTTATCTGCCTACAGCCGGCCCTACAGCTGCCTATACCTGCCTACAGCTGGCCCTATACCTGCCTACAGCTGGCCCTATACCTGCCTACAGCTGGCCCTATACCTGCCTACAGCTGGCCCTCGACCTGCCTACAGCTGCCTATCCCTGCCTACAGCTGGCCCTATACCTGCCTACAGCTGCCTATACCTGCCCTATACCTGCCTACAGCTGGCCCTATACCTGCCTACACTGGCCCTATACCTGCCTTTACAGCTGCCTATACCTGCCCTTTTACCTGCCTACAGCTGGCCCTAGACCTGCCTACAGCTGGCACCAGACCTGCCTACAGCTGGCCCTAGACCAGCCTCCAGCCTGCCCTATACGTGCCTACAGCCTGCCCTATACCTGCCTACAGCTGCCTATACCTGGCCCTATACCTGCCTACAGCCTGCCCTATACCTGCCTTCAGCCTGCCCTATACCTGCCCTATACCTGCCTACAGCCTGTCCTATACCTGCCTATGGGGCCATATACCTGCCTATTACCTGTCTATGGGGCCCTATACCTGCCTATTACCTGCGTATGGGTACAAATACCTGCCTATAATCTGCTTATGGGGGACATATAACTGCCTATTACATGCCTATGGGGCCATATACCTGCCTATACCTGCATATAGGGCCATATATCCGCCTATAATTGCCTATGGGGGACATTGAACTGCCTATATCTGCCTATGTAATTTTATTGGTATCCATTTTCTTTTTTAAAATTCACCAGTAGCCGCTGCATTTTCTACCCTAGGCTTATACTCGAGTCAATAAGTTTTCCCATTTTTTGGGGCAAAAGTAGGTGCCTCGGCTTATACTCGGGTCGGCTTATACTCGAGTATATACGGTATATCCAATTTGGCTTTATGACAGTTCTTTTTGTGGTTTTCCATTGAAGACAAATTAAATGAAGATAATAATACCAAAGAATTTGTGATTGCAATCATTTTCAGGAAGAAACTGAGTATTATCTGACAGAATTGCAGGGGTGCCAATACTTTTGGCCACCACTGTAATAGTTGTATGTAGGTGCTCTGCAGACATATCAGTGATTAAACTGCACTTATGTATGTAGGCGCTCTGCAGACATGTCAGTGATTACACTGCACTTATGTAATGTAAGTGCTCTGCAGATATATCAGTGATTACACTGCACTTATATCAAGTGACTCACAGGTGACATCTTCTCTGATGGGATTACTGTCACGGAAAGCGGTAGTGGATCCACTGGACCACCGCAAGCGATGGTATTTAGCCACGCCAGGGAGCAGAATCTAAGTAGAACCCGGTTTTCACCAGAGTCCGCCACAAAGCGAGATGGACTTGCTGCGGCGGGAGTCTACCAGGTCGCTACCCCCAACATGACTTGCTTGCGGTGGCTGCCGAGGTTGAGCCTGGTACAGAATCATAAGGCAAAGTCGTAGTCAGGGACAGGCGGTAAGGTCAGGACAGGCGGCAGAGGTTCGTGGTCGAGGGGCTGAGGCAGAAAGGTACAGTACACGGTAATGACGGCAAGGCAAGGAACGCTTTCTCTAAAGGCAATAATGGCACTAAAGATCCAGCACAGGGACCAGGAAGGGGCAGGCTTAAATAGGGGCAGTGACCGGCACTGGCCCTTTAAATTTAACAGTGCCGGCGCACGCACCCTAGTTGGCGGGGACCACATCAGAGGCAGGGAGAGAGCATCAGACTTGACATTCTTCACCGCAGGGCGGAAATGAATCAGAAAGTCAAACTGGGAAAAGAAGAGGGACCATCGGGCTTGGCGCGGGTTTAGTCACTGTGCCGTCTGAAGATAAAGGAGGGTCTTGTGGTCGGTGAAAATATTGACCGGGTGATGAACCCCCTCCAGCGCTATTCCTCTAAAGTTAATTTGATGGCCAGTAATTCCCGGTCTCCAATGGAGTAGTTTCTCTCTGCAGAGGAAAAGGTTTTGGGAGAAAAGCCACACGTGAGGGTCTTGCCTTTGGGGCCCTTTTGGGTAAGCACAGCTCCGGCTCCTACCGATGAGGCATCGACTTCCAAGAAGAACGGTTTCTCTGTATCGGGCTGGGAGAGTACAGGGGCGGATGCAAAAGAAGACTTAAACTTTAGGAAGGCTTCTTCGGCCGCTGGCGGCCAGAGCTTCGGATTACTACCTTTCTTGGTTAAGGCCACTATAGGAGACACCAATGAGGAAAAATGTGGCACAAACTGCCTATAATAATTTGCGAAGCCCAGGAACCTTTGTATGGCTCGAAGGCCATCGGGTCTTGGCCACTGCAGGACGGCAGATAATTTGAAAGGATCCATCTGCAGGCCCTTATCTGAAATAATATAGCCGAGAAACGGAAGGCTTTTCTGGTGGATCAGACACTTTTCGAGCTTGGCATAGAGGCGGTTAGCCCTTAAACGCCTGAGCACCTGTCGTACATGGACCAAGTGGGACTCTGGATCGTGGGAAACAAACAGAATATCATCCAGATAAACAACGACACAGGTATACAGGAGATCAAAGAATATGTCGTTGACAAACTCCTGGAGGACCACTGGAGCATTACAGAGGCCAAAGGGCATGACCAGGTACTCAAAATGACCATCTTGGTTGTTAAAAGCTTTCTTCCATTAGTCTTCCTCACGAATCTGAATGAGATTGTAAGCTCCCCACAGATCCAATTTTTGAAAATATCTTGGCTCCCCGGAGCCGGTCAAAGAGCTTGATCACTGGATCAAAGGCAGGGGATACCGATTCTTTATGGTAATCAATCGGGCAATCATAAGGGCAATGAGGAGGTAGTGTCTCAGCTTGATTTTCGGAGAATACGTCTGCAAATTCTTGGTACGGAGCGGGTAGGCCCGCAAAAGGCGTAGATGGTCCCGGAGAAGAAGCGGGAAGCACCGGGCAGGGTGCCACCAAACGGTGAGACCGACATCTTTGCCCCCAACGCAAGACTTCGCCCGTTCCCCAGTTGAGCACAGGGGCATGCCGCTGCAGCCATGGAAGACCCAAAAGAATAGACGAGGAGGACCGAGGAAGCACATAAAACACAAGTCTCTCCCTATGTACTGCCCCCACTTGAAGGGACAAGGGCTTGGTAGAGTACTGGACCGGATCACGGAGGATCTCCCCACTGACAGAGGAGATTTCAAGAGGTTTCTCCAGGCGGTTCACGGGGAGGTTGTATCTAGACACCAAGGCAGCATCCAGGAAATTTCTGGCAGACCCGGAAATATAAACCGAACTCCCAATCCGGATTTGACTAGCACGGGCATGGTCAAACGAGGAGAGGGCTTGCTCTCACCTAGGGACGCCTCTCCCACGTAGCCTAAGCGGGCAGCCCCTGCGGAAGTGTTCGGGGCTGGCACAATAGAGGCCTAGGTTTCCCTCACGCCGCCAAGTCAGCTCCTGTGAGGTCAGGTGGGCTCTGTCCACTTGCATGGGTTCCTCGGCAGCAGGCAGGGAGGATGACTGTGGCCGCCTTTGGAATACAGGAGCAAGGCGGGGGAAACGACGAACCCTGGCTGGTTCGCGCTCATGACAGAGCTCTTCTCGCCGTTCAGAAAAACGGACATCGATCCGAGTGGCAAGAGAGATAAGGTCACTCAAGGAAGAACAGAGGTCACGGGTGGATAAGGCATCCTTAATCTGGCTGGAGAGGCCTTTCTTGAAGGTGGCGGCCAAGGGTGTGGAACTGTACCGCATAGTCGCCTACAGAAGAGTCTCCTTGGTGCAGATTTAATAAAGCAGTCTCGGCAGAAGAAGCTCGGGCGGGTTCCTCAAATACGCTGCAGAACTTGGTAAGGAATGTGACGAGATTGGCCATGACCGGGTCATCTCTGTCCCAAAGGGGGGTAGCCCAGGCCAGGGCTTTCCCAGAAAGAAGGCTGACCACAAATGCGACCTTCGACCTTTCCGTAGGGAACTGACTCCCCATCAGTTCGATATTCAGGGAGCATTGGGTGATAGAGCCCCTGCAAGACTTGGTGTCCCCATCAAATTTAGACGGCATTGACAGACGGAGCCTTGGACCCGCAGACGATGCAGGAGCCATAGGTACAGCGGGAGCCACGGGAGCGTGTTGCTGCAGCTTGGTGGCCAGGAACTTCTGCATCATGGCGGAGAGGTGGCTGAGTTTCTGGGCCTGCTGAGCGATCTGTTGTGATTGCTGAGCCACGATGGTGGTGAGGTCAGCGTCAGATGGCAGAGGCACCTTGGCGGGGTCCATGGCCAGATCTTACTGTCAGGGACAGCGGTAGTGGATCCACTGGACCACCGCAAGCGATGGTATTTAGCCACGCCAGGGAGCAGAATCTAAGTAGAACCCGGTTTTCACCAGAGCCCGCCGCAAAGCGGGATGGACTTGCTGCGGCGGGAGTCTACCAGGTTGCTACCCCTGACGTGACTTGCTTGCGGTGGCTGCCGAGGTTGGGCCTGGTACAGAATTGTAAGGCGAAGTCGTAGTCGGTTACAAGCAGTAGGGTCAGGACAGGCGGCAGAGGTTTGTGGTCGAGGGACTGAGGCAGAAAGGTACGGTACACAGTAATGACGGCAAGGCAAGAAACGCTTTCTCTAAAGGCAATAATGGCACTAAAGATCCGGCACAGGGACCAGGAAGGGGCAGGCTTAAATAGGGGCAGCGACCGGCACTGGGAAATTACCGGTGCGCTGGCCCTTTAAATTTAACAGTGCCAGCGCGCGCCCTCGGAGGCGGGGAGGCACGTGGCGGGAAGCAGAGACACAGACAGGAGCGCGGCTGGTAAGTATGGAGCATCGGAGCGAGTGCCCCCGCGGCCCGACAGGGGGTACAGGCCACAGCTTATAGACATAATCTAATTGAGAGGGACTGGTGCAGAGGTCCAACCCCTTGCTCTGTGGCTATGGCCTGTACCTCTAATGATCATATTGTGCAGCCCAAACTCTGTCCTTTGCATCCCCCATAACATCAGCCGCAGCCATGACTTTTAGGGAGTGTAGGAGATTAAATTTAGCACTGTTATGTCTCTTGTACTGTTTCTATTTTTATGCAGATTTCCCCGCTGGACTATGATGAACTTATTGGACTGCGTCGGACGAGTGTTGATCCCTTTTTTTAATAAAATGGTCAACAAGGTATGTAGCCAAGGAGTGTTTAGTTAAAAAAAAATGTTGTTTATGTTGTGTCTGTGAGGTACCTGACCGATGCCTTTCCATTACTTTCTCTTGACTTTGTGTCAGCCAGCGGTATTTTTTCTGGCCCAAGGCTGATGTTAATGTCCTGTCACTATTACCCCAGCAACCAAAACACCAGGGTTACTGGGAAGAGTTACAATCAGAAGTGGATGCTCTAATGTGATGTCCCGCTTCTGGGGCAATTGTGGGCTGGTAATTTACGGTAGGAAGAAACCAATATCCCTGACTCCTGATAGTTTCAGCCTGCAGCTGCCGGTTTTACTTTGGCTGGTTTTGAAAAATAAATGGGACCCCGACGTTTTTCTTAAATTATTTATCTACTGATTGCTGTGAAAGCCTATTTTTAGATTTTCAATAAATAAAACCGACGTGCCCCCCTCCCCCATTTTTCATAACTAGCAAGGTAGAACTGACAGCTGCAGCCTGATACTAACAAGATCAGAAGGTCCATAGATATTGGGCCCTTTCCATCCAAAAATAGCAGCCCGCAACCGCATCTAGAAGTGGACAATGACATTAGAGAGTCCACTTCTGACGCTAACCTGGCTCTTCCCAGTACCCCTGGTATGTTGGGTACTGGTGTAATAGTGACATGGGGTTGACGTCAGACTTGGGTTGGCGAAAATCACTGCTAGCTGACACCAAGCCCCAGAGATCGTTATGGAGAGGCATCTGTTGGACACCTCAATTACTAATACAGAAAATAAATGGGGAAAAAACACTGACACTAAACACACACAAAAATTTTTATTTAAATAAGCACTCCCCAAATTCAACCCTCTTTAACCTTTTTTTAAAAAATAGATCCAAGGCTGATCCAACATTGTCCAATGAATCCAAAGTGGTCCAAGAGGGAAACCTGTAAATAAACAGAAAAATTATGTACATACACATAGGCTGAATAGCCTTCTCAACAGGCAGGAAAACTGGGTGCCATCTTTGAGGATAGGGTGTCACCCAGCTTTCCTAGATGCAAGATAAGCTATCCAGCATGCAGGAAAACTGAATAATGCCCATTCTTCACAGGTAGAACCCAGTTTTCTATGATAAGAAAACTTTGGGTCACTTGTATAACATGGCACATTACCCAGCTTTCCTATATGCTGTATAGACTATCCAGAATCCAGGAAAGCTGAGTGAGACACTTACAAATAAGGGTACAGGGAGCGGAGATATTCACCTCTCCTCTCAGACGGTGTGCATGTGCCAAAAAGGTCATGTGTGCCCCAAAGCTAGACTCTATAGTCTAGCTGCAGGGACTGCTTCTACCATCAATGGCTGTAGAGCAGCTTCTCCTGACGCTGCTTCTCTTCAAGAGCTTCCAGCAGTCATTTGCATAGTTGGCAACTTTTGAAAATGGAAAAGCAGGAGATTAAAGAGGGCGGTGCGCGTAGCGCGCCGCGGCAAAAAAATTGCATGGACACGCCCATCTTTTTGTGTGCCACGCACCTTCAAAAAGCCACACCCACTCCGCCTAACTACATAATGGCTTTGGAAGAAAGCCAAGTAGATGCCCTTATAGCCAGGTAGTAGCCCCCCATAACCAGGTAGTGCCCCTTACAGGCAGGTAGATGCCCCCTTGTAGCAAGGTAGATGCCCCTCTGTAGCTAGGTAGATGCCCCCAATGTTAGCCAGGTAGTTGCCCCCTTTGTAGCCAGGTAGTGCCCCCTTTAAATAGTCAGGTAGTTGCCCCCTTTAGTAGTCAGGTAGTTGCCCCCTTTAGTAGTCAGGTAGGTAGTGCCCCCTTTCGTTGGCAGGTAGGTAGTGCCCGCTTGCGTAGCCAGCCAGGTAGGTAGTGCCCCCGTTAGTAGCCAGCCAGGTAGTTGCCCCCTTTATTAGCCAGCCAGGTAGTTGCCCCCCATTGTAGCCAGCCAGGTAGTTGCCCCCACTGTAGCCAGCCAGGTATTGCCCCCATTGTAGCCAGCCAGGTAGTTGCCCCCATTGTAGCCAGCCAGGTAGTTGCCCCCATTGTAGCCAGCCAGAAAAGACCCCCCCCATTGTAGCCAGGTAGTGCCCCCTTTAATAGTCAGGTAGTTGCCCCCTTTAGTAGTCAGGTAGGTAGTGCCCCCTTTAGTAGTCAGGTAGGTAGTGCCCCCTTTAGTAGCCAGCCAGGTAGTTGCTCCCTTTAGTCCAGGTAGTTGCCCCCTTTAGTAGCCAGCCAGGTAGTTGCCCCCATTGTAGCCAGCCAGGTAGTTGCCCCCATTGTAGCCAGCCAGGTATTGCCCCCATTGTAGCCAGCCAGGTAGTTGCCCCCATTGTAGCCAGCCAGGTAGTTGCCCCCATTGTAGCCAGCCAGGTAGAACCCCCCCCCATTGTAGCCAGGCAGAGCCCCCCATGTAGTTAATAAAAATAAAATAATAAATTACACTTACCTGATCAGGCTCCTGCAGCTCCGGCCAGGCTTCTGCCCGATCTCCTCAGCGACGCAGGGGGAATGAGAGCAGCCGCGCATCATTTCCCCTGCGCCGCTGATCTGTGTGTACCGCGCGCACAGACGCCGGACATACAGGGGGAGGAGGGAGCGCTCCCTCCTGCCTCCTCCCCCACAGTGAGACCGCGGGCGGTGAGCGGACCCTGCGCCCGCTTCACCCACCCGTGGAATGGACCGGCGGCGCCGGAGTAGCGCACCAGCGCTACTCCGGCGCCGCGGCCATTTAAAGGACCCCCGCCGCCTGCTGGCGGCGAGAGAAATGCCAACTCACCCGGGAGGGCGGGGGGAGACCCCAAATAGCGGGACCCCCCCCCTCCCCCCGCCAAAAACGGGAGAGTTGGCATGTATGGTCATTTGGCTGCAGTAGGTTCACCAACTCTTGGGGGAATGTGAGGTATTTCCTATTTGTGGGAGTCCCTCCAATCCATACTTACCAACTCTCCTGGAGAAGAGAAGCGGCGACAGAGCAGTGTCAGGAGATGCTTCTCTTAAAGAGCCTCCAGCAGTCATTTGGCAGCAGTAGGTTTGCTAACTCTCTTGGGGGAGCTGGAGGTCACTCCTATTTGTGGAAATCTCCCGCACAATCCGGGAGAGTTGGTAACTATGGATTGGAGACAGCTCCGATCTTGGTCATTTCAACATTTAGACGCATCTTAAGGATTAGCGAACTGGGCCACAGTCCATTCCGGCCCCCGATTTCCCCTCCTTAAGACAATCAAGGAAAGCTATTCAGTTGCCTTAAGAAGGTCTTCGTAGCTGTCATGTTAGTACAACTATTACACCCTAGCATGGGCAGACTGTATTAGGAGATCAATAGAATCAATGTATACTGCATGACATTGGTACCGCATTACATAGTACAAGCAAACAAATGATTTAAACAAAATTGGTATTACTGCTTCTGTAAAAGACTGATCTATTAAAATATAGCATAATTTATCCTGTACAATGAACAACATAGAAGAAAAAAGTTCCCAACACCATTTTGCTTTCCCCCAAAATTTGAATAAAAAATGATCAAAAATCTGCATGTATCCCAAATTGGTATCAATAAAGACTACACTGCAGTCTGAAAAAAAACCTTACTCAGGTGCATGCATAGAAAAACAAAAAAGTTATTGATCGCAAAAAAATGGCACTGCAGCTCAAATTTAAAAAATATAATTTTTTTTAATTACATAGTTTTTTGTCAGGCCGAAAAAAGACATACGTCCATCCAGTTCAGCCCAATTATTAAAGTGTTGCTAAAGTGTTAAAGTGTTGATCCAGAGGAATGCAAAAAACCCCATGAGGTAGAAGCCAATTGACCTCATGTTAGGGAAAAAAATTCCTTCCTGACTCCAATCTGGCAATCGGAATAAATCCCTGGATAAACGACCCCCTTCTAGAATCCCGGTCACTATAACTTGTTATATTACATCTTGAAATCCAGCCCCTTCTTCGGTATCCTAGTCACTATAACTTGTTATGTTATCACTCTCCAGAATTGCATCCATGCCCTTCTTGAACTCTGTTAGTGAATTCACCATGACAAGTCCCTCTGGCAGAGAGTTCCACAGTCTCACCGCTCTAACAGTAAAGAATCCCTTTCTATGTTTATGTTTATATTTCTTTCCTCAAGACGTAGAGGATGCCCCCTTGTTCTAGATACAGTCCTGGGTATAAATAAATCTTTAGCGAGATCTCTATATTGACCCTTAATATATTTAAACATATTTATTATGTCCCCCCGAAGCCGTCTTTTCTCTAAACTAAATAACCCTAATCTTGCTAATCTTTCTGGGTACTGTAGTCCACCCAGGCCTTTAATTATTTTTGTTACCCACCTTTGTACTTGTTCAAGCTCTACAATGTCTTTCCTGTGCACTGGTTCCCAAAACTGTACACAATATTCCATGTGTGGTCTAACCAGTAACTTGTATGGTGGGAGAATAATGTTCCCATCATGTGCATCTATGCCCCTTTTAATACACCCCATGATCATATTAGCCTTGGCAGCTGCTGCCTGACATTGGCTGCTACAGTTAAGTTTACTGTCCACTAGGATTCCCAAGTCCTTCTCCATGTCACTTTTACCCAGTGTTTTTCCATTTAACATGTAATCATGTAATGGATTTTTCCTCCCCATGTGCATAATCTTGCATTTATCAGTGTTAAACCTCATCTGCCACTTCTCTGCCTAGGCCTCCAACCTATCCAGATCCCTTTGTAATAACACATTATCCTCCATTGTGTGGATTCCTTTACAGAGCTTAGTATCAAAGATCGATATTCTACTGTGCAATCCATGTGTACGATCATTTATGAAAATATTAAAGAGGATAGGACACAGTACTGAGCCCTGTGGTACCCCACTAGTAACAGGGATCCAGTCTGAATATGCACCGTTAATTACCACCCTTTGTTGTTTGTGAGCCAGTTGCTTACCCACTTGCACACATTTTCCCCCAGTCCAAGCATTCTCATTTTACTTACCAACCTTTTATGTGGAACAGTATCAAATGCTTTAGAAAAATCCAAATATATGACATCCAGTGCCTCACCCGATCCAGTCTGGAACTAACCTCCTCATAGAAGCTGATGAGATTAGTCTGACAGGACCGATCCTTCATAAACCCATGCTGGAACGGCGTTATACATTTATTTTCAGTGAGATACTCCAGGATAGCATCTCTTAAAAAACCTTCAACAATTTTACACACAACAGAGGTTAAGCTTACCGGCCTATAGTTTCCAGGATCACTTTTTGACCCCTTTTTGAATATTGGCACCACATTTGCTATGCGCCAATCTTTTGGGACATACCTCGTTATTATACAGTCCATAAATATTAAAAATAGGGGCCTATCTAACACATTACTTAACTCCCTTAGAACATGCGGGTGTATACCGTCAGGGCCTGGGGATTTGTCTATTTTAATCTTCCTAAGGCGGAGCTGCACTTCTTCCTGGGTTAGACAAGAAACATTTAAGTTGGAATTTACCTCCTCCCTTTGCTCATCAACAGGAAGTTCATCCTCCTCGGTAAATACAGTGGAGAAGAAATTGTTTGTTACAAAAAAAAATGAAAACTCTACAAATTTGCTATCACCGGAATTGTACTGACCTGCAGAATACAGATGACATATCATTTTTACTGAACAGTGAACTCCATAAAAATGAAAATAAAAAACAAAAATCTGCTACCCTATCTCAGGATAGTATATGGAGAGATGATAAGCTCTGTGATATATAGGTTTATATGATTTGAACGAGGATTTCTGAGTAAAAAGCAGCATAAATCCTAAAACAGAAAGTAAAAGTTTTGCTTACCTTACCCACATACGGTGATCTTCACTGTTCTATCAGGATTTTCTCTGCTTTGTACTCAGAAATCCTGCTCCAAATCATATAAACCTATACACTACTCACAAAAAGTTAGGGATATTTGGTTACGAACAGTCTGACGTGATACTTGGATGCCTCTCGCCTCCCTTAAACGTACCTGGAGCTGTGTGGCATTCATCATCTGGTTCCACGGAACATTGTTTACAATGAAGTGGTCATCAGTGTGTGATATAGTTAAAGGACGTCCACTTTGAGGAGGACCGTTCAAATCCCAAATGTGATTCTCTAAATTTAGTGGATGATCCAGGGATCAAACACCTGTTGGGAATTTTGCCATTAAGCTCCTTGTTAGAGATCAGCAAGTTGTGCAAAACGTACTGAAACATTCAGTGTCGAACTGGCCCACTGGAGGATCCTCCGGCTCTATAATGCTGAACTAGGCAGGGGCGCAATTAAGTGACTTCATCGCGCCACTGCCTCTCCTTGGTCACACAGCCATCACTCTACCTGGGCTGTGCGGCCGAGGAGCTGCCAGATGAGCATCCCCATGCTGAATGCGTGATGTCATGCCGCCAGTGCCGGGCACAAGAGGAAGTCACACGACTGGGAAGGAGGTAAGGTAGGTATTATTTTTATTATTTTTATTGGCAGTATATATACCTGCCTAACTGAGGGGACCAATATTCACCTGCCTAACTGAGGGGGCCCATATATACCTGCCTAACTGAGGGAACATATATATACCTGCCTAACAGGGGATGTATATATACCTGCCTTACTGACGGGAACTATATATACCTGCCTTACAGAGGGGACCTATATATACCTGCCTAACAGGGGACCTATATAGGGCCGTATATATACCTGCCTTACTGAGGGGACCTATATATACCTGCTTAACAGGGAAACTATATTTACCTGCCTTACTGAGGGGACCTATATATGTCTGCCTAACTGAGGGAACCTATATACGCATGCCTTACTGAGGGGACCTATATATACCTGCCTAACAGGGGACCTCTATATACCTGCCTTACTGAGGGGACCTATATATACCTGCCTAACTGGGGGGACCTATATATACCTGCCTTACTGAAGGGACCTATATATTCCTTCCTTACTGAGGGGACATATATATGCCTGCCTAACTGAGGGGATATAAATATATGCCTGTCTAACTGAGGGAAACTACATATACTTGCCTTACTGAGGGGACCCATACATGCCTGCCTAACTGAGGGGACCTATATAGCTTCCTATTTGATGAAAGGAGCTATAGAGCTACCTGAGGGGATTTATATACCTGTAAGTAAGGAGTTGCTGGAAAAGTGAGGATTCTAAGATATTTGTGTCCAAATCTGCAGGGAGAAGTCAGCATGAAGGTGTGGACCGGATGGAGAATAAAAGGGAACATAAATGACTCATTGGAGAAACCTCACCTGTGAGTCACTAAATGTACCTGAACTGTAATCACGTATATCTGTGCAAAGTGTAATGGTTTATATTCATTAATGGTATGGTGGTATTATTCAGTCTCTATATACAGTAGTGGCAATATGTGGTCATGGTGTTGTGGTATTATTCAGACATTATGTGGTGGGGATATGTGGTCAGAGTGTGGTGGTATTATTCAGTCACTATGTGGTGGTGATATGTGGTCATGGTGTAGTAGTATTATTCAGACACTATGTGGTGGGGATATGTGGTCATAGTGTTGTGGTATTACTCAGTCACTATGTGGGGGTGATATGAGGTCATGGTGTGGTGGCATTATTCAGTCACTATGTGATGGTGATATTTGTTCATGGTGTGGACATATAATTCAGTCCCTATGTGACGGTGATATATGGTCACGGTGTGCAAGTATTATTCAGTCACTATGTGGTTGTGATATGTGGTCATGGTGTTGAGGTATAATTCAGTCACTATGTTGTGGTGATATGTGGTTGGGTTGTGGAGGTATTATTTTGCTCTATGTGGTGGTGATATGAGGTCATGGAGTGGATGTATTATTATTATTTGTTACAGTTTTTTATATGTTTAATTTATATAAAATGTATCATTCAGGGAGAGGAACATTTTGTATTTAAATTATGAAATTTTATGTTTATCCTGAAATTTCAACCAAAATTTTAATATCCCTAACTTTTTGCGAGTAGCATACATTACAGAACTTAACTTCTTTCTCTCTATCAAATCCTGCTTTCAGGTAGGGTCACTTGACAGGTCCACTAAACTCCATTCACTTCTATAGGAGTTACAGAATACAGCTGAGTGCTTATCCTCGGCTATATTCAGGAGCTCCCATAGCAGTTAGTGGAGAAAATGACCGCAAGCATCGCTCTCCTAAATTACATACATGATCGGATCACAGCTAGCTGCAGGCGACCAGTGCCGGTAGTAACACCACCTGAAGGTCCACGTTAAATTGAGGACTTACTGGAGGCATGATTTACACTAGATTGTGGACTTTCTGTGTGTGACACAAAAGTGTAGTCTATCACACTTTTGTATCCCCCACACAAATAGTATATTGCCGAGAAATAGAGCAAACATAGTCCAAAAGTTTACTCTGTGACTTTCTATGGTTCTGTTAAAAATAGCACAGCAGGTATCACTATTTGTTACATTGAAATGACTGACACCATGTCAGAAACCCAATGGACCTCATTTTGGTCTATGGGATCCATTCGGCGCTTTGGTGTCCATCATGAAACAGATTCGGCAGCATCGGAATTTTTGTTTTTCTGCTCCTGTGACAAAACAGAAAAACGGAATTAAAGGTGCAGATGTGAAGTGGGCCTAATGACTAATTTCCTAATCCTCTCTACATGCACTGTCTAGCATATAACCCATGAATGCAGTTTAATTGTATACGTCATCTGGGCTCTACTTCAATAGGTACATGCTATAAATCTCTAGATAGCTTTATCTGTGGATACAAATAAATCTAGCAGACATTTATAAAGTCCTAATGCATGCATTTATTAGCTTTGATCTGTAGCATACACATGCAATACCCTGGTGTCTGCATCTTATTTTGGATTGAACTTTACAATCAATTATTTACAAGCCGAAAAAAATGCCTTTTGTCTTGTTAATGATCAGATTCATTGAAAGTTTGAAATGACATAGCAGGATCATGTGACAGATCATATAGCCTTTACATTGCCAATTAGCATTTATTGGCTGCAGTAGCATGCCTCGAGACCTATTTCTAGCATCATCACACGGCAGCTCTGTAGCTTGAGACCAATCAGTGTTGTGGCCAGGATAATGGCTCCTCCTGCAGCCTCCATTCCTTACTCAATGGGAATTCTTGAATGAACTCAGGAGGGGGTAAAGCTGCTGCACAGTGCTGAGTCTTTAGGCGGTCTGTTGCCATAGTGACTTCTTCCAGGAGCTGCCCAGTCTACTGTGTAGTAGTAACAAAGCTTCACTTCTCAGATACTGATGGGGACAACACAGGGAGAGAAGGAGGAGCAGAGGCAGCTGTGTACATTTATCCAGCCATAGCTGCAGGTAAATCACTTTCCTTTATTTTAATACCTGTGGCTCTGATGCCAGCTCTGTATGCTGATGCCTCATTACCTCTGCCTAATGTGTATCCAGGCTTTGTCAGTGCAGACAGCTAGTACTGCAGCAGGGGAGCTAAATATACAGACAGGAAGGTTAGGATATTGATGGAAAAGAGAACAGTGTCAAGATTTATGATTTGTATCACTATGTTTTGTATTTTTATGTGTTTTTATTTACATTACATTGTTACAGTTTCTACAGAATTTCTTATTTTCCTTTGTCCTGGTATATTTCACAATAAAATCACTAGTTGTTTAAAGTCAAGGCTCTAAATGTCATTAGGGGGAATATGCTGTACCATGAAGAATACTGCTAGAATGATATTAGTGTTGTGTGCTTGTCATTACTTGTCGTACACCTTTTCTATTAGACAAGACCTTGAACAAAGGAAGCTGTGTGTGCTCTGTGCTGCCACACTCCCAGGAAGATCACTGTGAGCATTTCACTCAACACAAAGGGAGCTTTATCTTGTTTGTGATGTCTTATTATGCCTGTGCCAGTAATTTACATTACCGGGGCTTAGGTCCTGTGTCATTCTGCTTCTGTCATTCACAAGGGTCCCCCTGGCTAGTGTGATAAGGATGGATAACCTCTAGGTTTTTTCAACCATTGTAAATCAGTCCATATAAAAGATTGATTTAAAGTTTTCAATGTATGCAATGTTTTGGGTTATTCATGTCATTATTGTATTATACATACCTGTTGCTCATGTTGCCCTGTAGAATACATAATACACTACATCTAGTGTATGAAAACTAGAAGAGAGAAAAAAGGGCATTAAAGATATGAAGCTACTGGATGATGCTCTGTGGGATTAGAAAAAGGGTGTCAAACTCATTTTCACAGAGGACCACATTAGCTTTATGGTTGTTCTTAAAGTGCCATTGAAGGGACTTGAAAGATCGGAAAGGTGTCTGGTTAGGTTTGTAAGAGCTGTGCTACCACCTGTTTGGGTATGTTCACACGGCTTATTTTGGGGCACATTTCACCACCTATTTCGTGGCATACTGCGCTCTAATACGAGCGAAATGCACCCTATATTTACGGTAATCCATAGCTCTCATAGAGAACTGTGGATTACGCCTCCTCTCCCTGCTCGTACAATACAATCATATTGTACGCGCAGGAAGACAAGTGACATGTCACTTAGTAATGCATGTCTACGGGGTCGGCGGGCTGCCGGCCCCCCCGCGTCGTGGGAGTACGCGCCGATCAGCGTGACTCACGAACACCCAGCGTAATTGCGGAGCGTACTGTACGTCCCGCAATTAAGCCGTGTGAACATACCCTTAGTTGCTGAACAGAGAATTGTGGAGGTGCACGTCTGCACACCAAAACTAAGATGGTGTCTGCTCCCTGTATTAGCGCCATCATTTCTGCCAAGCACTGACTGCAGGGAAAATGAAGGACCAGTCCGTCTGTCTCCAGTCCTTGTCCACTCCTGCTCATTGTGTCTAAGCTTTAGTGGGCCACAGACAATGATGTGGAGAGCCAGATTCATCCCATGGGCCAACAGTTTGACCCATGTACTTTAAAACACTGATCCAGTCTGATCACCACTTGGGATCAGGAGTGTAATATTTAAGGAGTGTAATATTTAAGGAAGATTGACTTATGTATTATGTATTATGCATTCCATATTTCCTTGGATAAATAGGAGGAAACAAAGTTTTAAAATTACCTATACTCCTCTCTTTTGTCCACATCTTCTTCCCATTCTTGGTTGAACTTGCCTTTTTTCAATCATACTAATTATGTAACTATGTAAGTATTCTACATTTTTGTATGCACAGGTCTATATACTTAAATTCCAGTGTTTTAGTCCCTCTGCCTACTGTAGTTTACTGTTTAATATACCAACACATGTATACATCTTCAGGCACTTTGGTTTTTGTAATGTGGAAGAAATCTTAAGAAAACCTACCAAGAATTTGGGTAGAGCATATAAACTGCATTATTTGATACGCTCCCAAAGTAACAAAACATTACCAACTCAATTTTAAATTAAAATTGTTTGGTGCATCTGAAATGATAAGATTACAACATGCAAGTAAATGTTAGGCTGGGTTCAGACTTGTGTAGTCGCCAGAAAAACTAACGCAGCATTATAAGTTAGGGTATGTTCACATGCCGTATTTCAATCGAAAACGTATTGAAAACACTGCGTAAAATGTATCCAAACATTTACCCAAAGTGTGGTGTGTGTTTGAATACGTTTTCAGTGCAGCAGAAACGGACTATATAGTTTTAAATATGGTGTCTAATGCATAAAACGGATCAAGAATTGACATATCAATTCTTTGATTGGATCTGTTAAATGCATCCAAAAGACATATGTAAAACACGTATCATCTGAACAACAAGACACGTTTTACTTTGAAATTAATAGAAATCACATTGTGCATTGCAAGAGATGTGTTTGGGTCCGAAAAACGTACCCAAACATGTAACTAAAAACACTGTGTGAACATCCCCTAACAGGGGTCCTTTGGATGTTGTTGGTATGTGTCATGAAATGGATCTGGCACTGTAATCATTTTCAGTTATTCCCTTCTATGTATGGCTTTGTTCACATCTGCATTTCATCTACAGTTTATACATATGTAGCAAAGATTACTTCACAGAGATAACTGACAGATGCTGCAGCAAGATATTTTATCCAAGGACACAATAAAAGCTATTGAAAACCATCGAGATAAAGTTCTGTGTCATAGTATCATACCGCATTAAAAATCAAGTCAAGTTTTGCTACATGGAATAAAGTAGAAGCCACAACACTCTGCTGGATCTGTTATATGACAGAAAGAAACAGAGCCTGACAGACTTCATTGACTTTCCTTGTCAGGGATTCCACCATGTTGACAGTTGTTTCAATGAAAGGAATAGCGCTGCATGCAGTGATATTGTTCCTGTCGAATCAGATATGATAGCTGATTTGAACAAATCCTTAAAGGGGTATAGCCACCTATTGAAGTACAGGTGAGCGCTATGTTTGACTGTACTCAGAACTTCCATAGAACAGAATGGAGAGTAATGCGCAAGCGCGACCAGCTCGCCATTCTGAAACAACAGTTTTGGGGTCTGTTCCTGCAATATTTTCACCTATCAGACTTTGATAACATATCCTATCGATACGCCATCAAAGATTATTGTGTGACCACCCTTTTATCTTTATTAAACTTGTATCTACTTGTATCTTTAGGCCAGATAGGAAATTACCAATGTTATGTGCAGCAGCACTTTCAGGTGACTGTAATACAGGTGAATGTTAATTTTCACATCCATATGATGGCCACAATACTCTGACCTCTAGCAGTGCTAATCTACTACACTTGAATGACCATAGTGTTCTAAGGTGTTTTTAGTCTGGAAGGTGTAGGATTTGTAGCTGTAGTATGGATGCTAAAGTGCACCTGTATTATAGCTGCCCAGAAATGGCTTCTGGCATTAAATGAAAGTCATCCTCTTGCCTAACACTTTACAAACACTGCTTCATTGCTCCTATCATCTTCTATCTATTGTTTTCAGTAACATTTTCTGCTGCTACTTACAGGTCAGGTGCAGAGCAGTGGGAATTGGCAAGTAAAAAACAATCACATCTGCGTTAGTCCCTATATACAATAGGTCCCATAACCCCTGCCATGTAAGGAAAGTCTCTATAGATCACTGTAAATTTTGCCTGGATACAGATGCAGCACAAAGCACCGTAACACTTTGAAATGTGAGATGTTAAGCCTGCTGTGCATAATTTATCCTCTTTTTATATATATACAGCTTGAGAAAAAAATGTGTTTCACTACTACAGTATCACCTTACTATTACAACCCCCCTAGTAAACATATAATTAACCCCTCACTGCTCACTAATAATGCCTTTCTTTTATAGAGAGTCAGATACCCAACATAGTCTAACATAAAATCACAGCAGTCAATGAGCATAGTGTCCATAAACGAGTGGTCTGTCCGCACCCCAGTGTATTGTCCCAATGAATCAGAATTTGTCAGCTGGATGATGTAGTATCTGAAATTACTGTATGTTAGGGGATTTTAAGAAAAAGTATGTTTTTTGCTAGCATCCATGAAAAAGGATATATTTTTTGCACCAGAATATTTATACCGTGTATTAACACATTTTATTTTTTGTCAGTGGTTTTCGGTGTTTTCACAGGACTTCAGACAGTGGTGACCTACTAAGGCCTGGTTCACATCAGTTTCAGAGATTCTTTTTGGAAAGTCTGTTGCAGAGGTCCAACTGGACCTGTTTTACAATGAACACCAGCACTGGCCAACAGACTCCATTGGGTCCGTCGCACTTGCTGCGCTATTTTTTCTATCATTAACAATGGAACTTGCAACAGCGATTCTGAACGGAACCTCTGACACTGTTGTGAACCAGACTTAAATGCAAATATAGGGTTATATGATAGGGGAAAGGTGACAAAAAGGGGGCTGAGCTCTGTTATTAAAGGGGGGTTATTTTGATAAAGGGGAAGGGGGTGGGGTTTTTTTTGAAAATAAAAAGGGGGTTTTATATGATAAAAGGAGAGGAGTTTGAGTTCTTTGATATAAAGGGTTTTTATAAAAATAGCGGCCGGGAAAAAAAGAAGAAGCCTGAACTCTGTGATATATAGGGTTAAATGATAGGGGAGAGAAGCTAGTTCTGTGATATATATGGTTATATGAAAAGGAGGGGAGGGGAAAAAGGTTTTTGGGGGGGCTCTATGATATATGGGGTTTGTATGTTTTCAAGCAGGAAATTATACAAACAAAATGTTAATAGACAGGACATTTTTTACATTGGGGCTCCTACATACTAACTGGATCTCTGCACGGAGAATAAGTACCTTTCGTGAGACATTGCACATTGCAATCAGAACCTACTTGCTACTGACTCATAATCTAGTTGTCACTCTCGCTCACTGCCGCAAGCACTACTCTCGTCACTGTTATCACTTGTGTTACCAAAATTTAAGTGTTACTTTCAGTCTCCTTGGCATCGTCTTGCCCGCTGGCATCTTCCCCCTTCCCCCTATATGCATGTTTGGCCCCGGGTTTCTTTAAAGGGCCCAAAAAATTTGCAAAAGTTTTGATTCAAAAACCCCGTTTTTTTTACCCTTTAGGCTTTTTCCCGAATTTTAATCCCTAAATTCCCCTTTAAATTTACTCCGTTTCTAACCTTGCTTGTTACCTAACCTCAACTGATCATCTACTGCCAACCCTGAGGTCCTGAACGGTCAAAAAATTAAATCAGGGCCCAAAGGCCTGCCCAATCATTTTGACGGGAAACTTTCTAACTACTCAATATCCTCCCCCTTTTTGTTTCCCAATTGCTTGGTTTTTAAAAGCTTTTTGCTTACAGAAAACAAATTTGGGGAGGGAACCTAGGTTTTTCCCTAAAGCAAAGCCAGCATCCCTATATTAGGTTTAAATGGTGAAACCAGAGGATCCTTTTGATTCCAATCCTCAGTTTAGCCCTAAATCAAAATTGTTGCAACCCAGGGAATTTACATCATCTGCCATTTAGGCCCTTTTTCCAATTTTTTTTCATAGATCAGGGGGTCTTAAAATTAGAGGGATCCCCAAAAATTTGGTGTTGGTTTTTTAGTTTTTAAAGTTTTTTAAAAACCCCAATGACTTTAATTTATTTTTTTTTACAATATAAAAAAATTAAGTTTCAATACACCCCCATTTTACAAATGAAAAAACATAAAAAAAAATGAAACATAAGTGATATCACCACATCTGTAAAAGCCATATCTATTGCAATATAACATTAAAACGCAAAGCCAATTGAAAAAAAACCCTTAAAATTTTTTTTTTAAAAAACACACCCCCCACCCCCCCAAAACAAAAAAGGGGACATGCATTTAAACTAGAAAAGAAAAGGGGAACAAATACCTCCCCATACAAAACACCTTTATATTGAAAACCAAAAAAATCCCACTATCCCAAAGACCAACATTACCAATAACTACTACATATGGCCCTGATTTACGCCAAACCCACGACCCCCCAAATTACCCCCAACCCATTACACTATTACTGAAAAAAGATAGTATACAAAGCCCAAATATTCTGCCATATATTTGGTAGGTATAAGTGTTGCAGGTCCCTCTACGACTGAAATATTACTAAAAAAAAAGGGGGAACCATATAGTTGAGAAACCAGTTTACCCCAGCGCAGTTTTATAAGTGACTACAGGAAATTAAAATCTTGTGAGTCACGGGTGCCCGTTTTCTCTGTCTTTGATTTTCCCTTTTTTTTTCGCATTGGGTCCAGACGCCAGATGACTTCTCCCGGCCATCACTCGTCCCGCAGATTTGGACATAAAAAACTAGAATCCCATTTTTTCCACACCTTACCCCCTGCCCATTACCTCTGTAAACTTCCGGAGTGGAAAGGGGGGTTTAAAGGCCATGTTAAGGCCCAATCTCCTTTGAGGGGAGGATCAGAGGTTTAAATTTCCCTTTTGGAGATTGTGTTACAGCTATGGCCTTACCCCCAAATCATCTTTACCAGGTAGGGAGACCCCATTAAAGGGTTTTTTAGGCTCCAGATAGGTAGGTAGACAGTACATAGGCCCCAGGTAGGAAGAAAGTACATAGGCCTCAGGTAGGTAGGCAGATTGGTCCTAGGTAGGTAGGCTGTAGTTATGCAAGTCTTGGTTAGGTAGACAGGCTACAGGTAGGTACAGTGGTCCTAGGTAGGCAGTGGTAAGGGAAGTCTCAGGTAAGTAGGCTATAGCTAGGTAAATTGGCCCTAGGTAGTTAGGCCCCAGTTAGGTAGGCAGCCCCAAGGTAGGTACGTAGGCTGTAGGTAGGACCCAGGTAGTTAAGCAGGCAGTAGGTGGGCCACGTTGGCTGAAAGGGGGGTAGGGAGGTTAAAATAGGGTAAGGGAGCCCCAAAAAAGCAAGTTGGCTTTTTGCAGGCACTCGGGCCCTTCTAGGCAGGCAGAGTTTAGGCAGGCAATAGGGGGCCTCAGGCAAGGTTTAGATGGGCTATAAGGTCCCCATATAGACAGGCAGGGTTTAGGTAGGCTACAGGGGCCCCAGATTGGTAGGCAGGCAGTCTTTAGCTAGGGTATAGGTGTCCATATAGGGAGCAGGGTTTACCGGATAGGGTCCCCCTAAGGGAGGCAGGTTTAGGTTACAAAAATGGGCTCTATGCAGAAGGCGGTTTAGGTAGAGTATAGGGCCCCATATAGGTAGGTAGGCAGAGTTTAGGTAGCTATAGGGCCCCATATAGGCAGGCAGGGTGTAGGTAGCTATAGGGGCCCATAAAGATAGTAAGGTAGGGTTTAGGTAGAGTATAAGGCCCCATATAGGCAGGCAGGGATTAAGTAGCTATAGGGTCCTATATAATCAGACAGGGTTTAAGTAGAGTATAGGGCCCCATGTAGGTAGGCAAGGTTTAAGTAGCTATATGGTCCCATATAGGCAGGCAGGTTTAGGTTACTATATAGGCCCCATGCAGACAGGCAGGGTTTAGGTAGCTATAGGGCCCCATATAGGCAGGTAGGGTTTAGATAGCTATAGGGGCCCATAAAGATAGGAAGGCAGGGTTTAGGTAGAGTATAGAGCCCCATATAGGCAGGCAGGGTTTAGTTAAGGTATAGGGCCCCATATATTCAGACACAGTTTAGGTTGCTATAGGGCCCCATATAGGTAGGTAGGCAGAGTTTAGTGTAGGCTATAGGGGCTTTATAGGTAGGCAGACATGGTTTAGGGTAGGTTATAGGGGCTATATCGGTAGACAGGCTTGGTTTTGATTGCTATAGGAGCCATATATAGTTAGGCAGGGTCTAGGTATCTATAGGTGCCATATATAGTCAGGAAGGCAGGGTCTAGGGAGCTATAGGGGCCATATATAGTCAGTTAGTCAGGGTTTAGGGTAGGCTATAGGGGCCATATATAGTCAGGCAGGCAGGGTCTAGGTAGCTATAGGGGCCATATATAGTCAGGCAGGCAGGGTCTAGGTAGCTATAGGGGCCATATATAGTCAGGCAGGGTCTAGGTAGCTATAGGGGCCATACATAGTTAGGCAGGGCTTAGTCAGACTAGATTAATGTTAAAAAAATAAAAATTCACTTACTCACCTGTCCCACGATCCCTCGATATGACCAGCTTAGTTCCCAGACAGTCTGTGCTCGACGTGGGGGGCGCGATGAAGTAGCTATAGGTTCCCATATAGGCAGGCAAGCTTTAAGTAGCTATATGGTCCCATATAGGCAGTCAGGGTTTAGGTTACTATATAGTCCCCATGCAAACAGGCAGGGTTTAGGTAGCTATATGGCCCCATATAGGCAGGTAGCATTTAGATAGCTATAGGGGCCCATAAAGATAGGAAGGCAGGGTTTAGGTAGAGTATAGGGCCCCATATAGGCAGGCAGGGTTTAGGTAAAGTATAGGGCCCCATATAGGCAGACAGATATGACGTCATCGCTCCACCCACATCAGCACTGTGGGCCGGCGCTCCGCTCTGCTAACACCTGGCAGTCCTGCCCTTGAGCACTCAGGCCAGAGAGCCCGAGAGTTCAAAGGCAGGATGCGCCGGGCCCCACAGTTTCGCCCCACTGGCAGTAAACTGTTATGTTCATTACCAGCGGGCGCAGGATCGAGACTACAGGGGAAGCAGAAGAACTAGCAGCTGCCCGGGGCCCGGGGCAGCTGCTATGTCTGCTACCCTGGTAGTTACACCCCTAGTGGAGATGATAAAACAAAAAATGTAAATATATAAAACAGCCACATCCTTAAGGGGTTAAAAGAAATCTGTCAGAAGACTCATGCTGCCTGAATCACAAGAAGCATGAACTAGTGACAGGCTCCCTCTTTACAAGTGGTTATGTTCTGCTTTGAAATCCTTATGAGATTGACCTTATTCGACATATGGTAATTTTTTTTTATTTTTTTTTTTAAATGATCAGTGTTGCTTTTGCTACCCTTTGCTAATTTTGTTGTTTACATTAAACTACTAGTTCTAATTGTAAGGATTTATTGAAAAAAAATTAAAATGTAGAGGGTGCACCAGTTTGTGGCGTCTTGTGGATTAATGGTATTTAGTACTCTAGATGACCAATCTTACCACGGGATGATGCATCTATGTTTTACACATCTCAGTGATAATGTCACAAGGCAGAAATGCAGGGCGACATGTATGAATTTGGCACCCAGGCGTCAATTTTATCGCGTGTAGTAGTAGCATAGAATGCACCTGAATCTATGAACCTGTTCTACTGTGGGTCATAGATTTGGTGCTTTCTAGCTCCAAAACGACAACTCAGGCTCAGGTAGACCACTTTTAACTTGCTCTACCTGTTCCAGCAGTAATGCACCTGGATTTGCCATCCTCTAGTCATAAATGTGTAGATTCGTACAGTTGTGGTTTGACACGCCTCCAGAACACCCTCCAATCGCATTACAAAGTGCTGCAGGCGCCCGATAAAGAGCCTAATTTTGGAGTGCACCTGATTATAAATCATACTGTACATGTCACTCTAAATTTCTAAAATCCTAAATTAAACGGTTTTTACCATCTCAAACATTTATGACATATCAATAAGATATGTCATAAATGTGTGAAAGGTGCAAGTCCCATTGCTGTCTCAAGAACGGACCCCTGAAAGTCTCTGTTGAGAAGGGAATGGTGATTAATTAATATAAGGATCCTTGTTGCTGTAGAGCAGTAAGGGAGTTAAAGAGAACCTGTCACATAGTTTGTGCCCCCCCCTGGCTGAGGACAAAAAAAAAAGGTAGTATCAGACATGCTGTATCCAGCTCTGTGTCCCTTATTCTGTAAAATGCTGGAGTTTTCGTGTATTTAATGCTCAAATCTGCAGTTTTTAGCCAGAAGAGTCATTCGAAGAGTCATTCAAAGAGTCAGTTTTTTTCAAACCCCAACCACCTAAGGCTAGCCCCGCCCACCTCAACTGACAAGCCTATTACTTTGAATAGGTAGAAACATGTGAATAACTGTCAGTGGGCGGGGCTAGCCTTTGGTGGGCGGGGCTAACACCTACTCATGAATACATTTTGAGGGGTAAATGCTACAGCATCTTACAGAATAAGGGACACAGCGCTGGGAACAGCAGGTCTGACACTAGCTTGTTCTGCCCTCAGCAAGGGGGGCATAATCTATGTGACAGGTTCCCTTTAAAGCAGGGGTGGGCAATTAATTTTCCCATGGGGCCGCATGAGAAAGTGCGATGGTTTTAGAGGGCCGGACTAATAAAAACATAGGGTGAACGGGGAAAAAATCGTTTTTGGGGGATTATCTTTGTGGAAACTTACTGGGGGATGTATCTATATACCTGCCTTACTCATGGTACACAGTAAGGCAGGTATATACAGCTCTCCTCAGTAAGGTAGGTATGTAGATGTATGTCCCCTCAGTCTGGCAGGTATATACAGCTCCCCTCAGTCAGTCAGGTATATAAATATAGGTACCCGCAGGCAGGCAGGTATATAGATACAGCTCCCCACAGGCAGGTATATAGATACAGCTCCCCACAGGCAGGTATATAGATACAGCTACCCTCAGGCAGGAATATAGATAGGTACAGCTCCCCTCAGGCAGGAATATAGATAGGTACAGCTCCCCTCAGGCAGGTATATAGATAGGTACAGCTCCCCTCAGGCAGGTATATAGATAGGTACAGCTCCCCTCAGGCAGGACTATAGAACGGTACAGCTCCCCTCCGGCAGGAATATAGATAGGTACAGCTTCCCTCAAGCAGGTAAATAGAAAGATATAGCTCCCCTCAGGCAGGTATATAGATAGCTACAGCTCCCCTCAGGCAGGTATATAGATAGGTACAGCTCCCCTCAGGCAGATATCTAGTTAGTTAGGGCTCCATACAGGCAGGTATATAGTTAAAGCTCCACACAGGCAGGTATATAGCTAGTTAGGGCTCCATACAGGCAGGTATATAGTTAAAGCTCCACACAGGCAGGTATATAGATAGTTAGGGCTCCACAAAGGCAGGTATATAGCTAGTTAGGGCTCCACACAGGCAATTATATAGATAATTAGGGCTCTGCACAGGCAGGTATATCGTTAAAGCTCCACCCAGGCAGGTATATAGATAATTAGGGCTCCGCCCAGGCAGGTATATAGATAGTTAGGGCTCCGCACAGGCAGGTATATAGCTAGTTAGGGCTCCGCACAGGCAGGTATATAGATAGTTAGGGCTCCGCACAGGCAGGTATATAGCTAGTAGGGCTCCGCAAAGGCAGGTATATAGATAGTTAGGGCTTCCCATTGGCAGGTATATAGATAGTTAGGGCTTCTCACAGGCAGGTAGATAGATAGTTAGGGCTTCCCACAGGCAGGTATATAGATAGTTAGGGCGTCCCACAGGCAGGTATATAGTTTTATGACCAAAATTAAAATAACAATCACTAAAACTCACCTTGGCTTACCTCCTTCCTGGCCGAGCGCGCTCATCTTCTATGTGAGGGGCTTCCCGGGGTTGGTGGCGTGATGACTTCATGCCGCCGGCGCCGGGACGCTCCTCCGGCAGCTCCAGGGCCCGCACAGAGTTAGGGCATGTCCCCACTGCACGGTTTTTCGGCCGGTTTGCGGTTTTTCAGACCGCATGAAAAACCGGTCGAAAATGAGCACAATTGTGCTCTATGGAAAACCGTGCAGCAGTCCCCAATGTACGGGTATCCCGTCAGGCGGGTTTGCCGCCGGCGGTCCGGCGGCAAAACATTATAGAAGCACAATCTTCCGTCCGGTTTCCGGACAGAATATGTGCTTCTCAATGTAAAGGGGGAGGGCTTTTCTCCGCTCATTGCGGAGAAAAGCCATCCCCCCGTGGCCGTGGCGACGGCCGCAAAACAGGACAAATACCATCCGGCAAACCGGCCGGTATTTGTCCTATGCAATGGGGATGCGCCCTTATTACTCTGTGTTCGCCGAGGAGAGGCAGCGGCGCAGTGAGCGGAGTTCATCGCGTCGCTGCCTAATTCACCAGTACAGGTGATACCAATAGTAGCGCTGACGGCCCGCAGTTGCCTCTCAGCAGTACCCGGCCGCGGCGGCCGTCAGCGCAACTATTAGTAGACCTGGGCATCGTATGCCACGGGCCGCATCCGACGAGCTGGAGGGCCGGATGCGGCCCGCGGGCCGTACATTACCCAGGTCTGCTTTAAAGTAAGGATCCATGTTGTTCTAAGGTGGTAAGGGGGGTAAAAAGGAAATCTCTGTCAATCTAGGGCAGTGAGAGGATTCATGTAGAGATCCCTGGTGGAGAACAGTAGAGAGGTTACTGTTACATACTTCGGATCTTGTGCTTATTTCTCTAGTCTCCAGCAATGCTCTGGCTGTAACTTCCTATTTCCTACCAGCACTGATCATAGAGTTGAGTTCTGAGAGAACAAAGAGTACTGTGATGCTGTAACTGTATAGCTGCACATTGCTCTCTATGATCAGGCAAAGTGATAAAAACAACCCTCTGCCTGATCATTAGTTGCATAGAATGAAAGAGGGAGCTCTGCTGATGTAACTGTCCAAATATGGAAAGTTAACATATATGGACTATTTGTATGTAGCAACTGTCTTTAAATGGACAGTTTCCTTGGGAAATCCAATCAGCATTCTTCTCCTCATATGCAGCTCTGATATTGTATATTATATGCCGGTGACTGCCAGCAATATGGGAGCAAGTATCCCACTGAATGACGATATCTATACAGTGCGATAGGTTGCTGCCTGTACCTCCTTCTAACCTATACAGAAAGCTACTGGCAAAGTTAATATCGCCGAACAGCATTGGCCTCCTGGTAAAAATATCAGCTGGGCTGGTAGTATTCCAGCCTGGTGGCAATCCTGTAAGGCTTTGTCTTCCACCTGATCCTTTGGTACCTTTACTGTGTTTACCAGTTGTTGATGTAGGAAATTGACTGATGGTAGCGACATTTTAGTTCCCTGCAGAAAAGCCCCGATCTCTATTTAGGGGTTAAAAATCATAGGAATGCTTAGACTCTCCTCCACAGTCTATCACCAATTCTAGAAACACAGTAGATTCACCTCTGCCAATAAGTAGGCCTCTTGACAGGTTTCTTCGGCCAAAAATCCTGCTGGTATTTATTTGCTTGAACCTAAGGGTATGTTCACACAGGTACGTGTCGTAATAAGCGTTTGTTAGTGCTGTTGAAAGTCTGAGGTCTGAGGCAGTTATCTGTCTTGCATACTTTTCTATTTCTCGGCGCAGTGAAAAATATGATTGTAAAATCATCGATGTCTGAACGGCAACAATGATTTTACACCACACTGAACGAGTCCTGTACCTTTATAATGTTTTTACTGTATTTGTGGGGCGTAGTTCAGCGCAAATACACACCGAAATACACCCGGCAAATACGCAGTGTGAACATATCCTAAGACCAGGATGCTAAATTACATTGTCAAAGTACTCCTCAGGATCACCTTTATCAGAAGTGACACGATGCATCTTGACATATTTCTGCTATCATGGCTTTGTCACCTGCTGCTGGTTGCTCGTCTTCACCTGTAGCTCTATACTTCATCTTCCGATGCCTCTAAATCACTGGCACATCATTTTGCTTCTAGGGCTTGTCCCCACGGCAAAGGTTTTCAGTCGGATTTGAAAACCATCTGTAAAGCGACTGTAACCTTTTACACTGATTTAAATAGAAAATCTGAGCAGTAGTTCACACCGCACTGATTTTCTGCTGGACGGTTTTTGACACAGCGTTCCTAAAAACTTAGAACATGTTCATTCTTCTGCCCGGTTTTCGGGCAGAACATGAACATGTAGGTGCGAAGAGGGATGGCTTGAATCCACAAACCCGCAGACAAAACCGTGACTATACGTGCCAGAAAAAGACTAAATGATGGTCGGAAAATCGGACCGGTATTTTGTCTTTGCCGTGGGAACATAAGGCTATGTCTCCGCTGCACTGTTTTACGATCGTATTTTCATCGCTTTTAAAATCCTAAAAGCGGCAAAAATGCGATCGTTCGTGGGGCCTCATAGACTACAATAGAAAATGCAAGCTGTAGTCTCCTCAGCTCGTCTTTTCTACGATCGTCTTCTGCGCTGGCGTATACGCACTGGCGTATTATAAAACATGGACTTCTGACTATTCTTGTATGTCGCCTGCCCTGACCTTTATGCTTGTTACCTAACTACGCCTCTGCCTGCTCCCTCTGTACCATGTCTGGCACTTGCGTTGTCACCGCAAGTGGCTTCTTAGGCTCCACTCATTGGCATGGTCAGTACGATCTCTCACGGTGACCCAGCGGATTCACACCTGTAGCCCTGACATTACAAGCTGGCCATGGATCCTGCTGATGTGCCTCAGCCTCATGTGACATCCATCACATTGCTACTGTTTTGACTCGTCAAGGCATCCATCAGGAGCAACCTTTTCAGATGCTGCAGTCCATTACAGCATGTCTCTCTGAACTTGCACCTGCTTTAGCTCCACCTCCAGCTGCCATTGCCAGTCCTAGTCTGAACCTGCTGCTGTAATCTTGTTACCACAGTAACTCCATGGAATGCCATTGGATTTTAATCAGCACACCATTCATTTTGAGGTACTGGCACATCCCTTTTCGTCGGCCTTTATTATGAGCCTGCTCTCAGAGAAAGCCTTGGCCTGGGTCACACCAATCTGGGACTAATGGGATCCCTTGACGGCGTACCTACAAGAGGGGATCCATTTACGGCGTACCTACAAGAAGTTTTGAAGTCTTTCCACAAGGTTTTTGAGGAACCTGGATGCAATTTCTCTGCCGCATCATCCCTGCTTTGCTTCAGTTTAGGCACTTCCACGGTGGGGCAACACGCCATTCAGTTCTGGCCTCTGAGCTAGCCTGGGATAATGAGGATCTTGTAACGGCCTTCTGGGAAGGCCTCACTGGGCAAATCACGGATTAGTCCTCCCAGCCTTGTCGACTTCCTCGCCTCACACCTGTATTCCAAATATGTCCACTACCTCCACCAACATATCCTCAGGATGAACCTATGCAGGTGGAGAAAGTTCATCTAACTGACAAAGAACGCACCCGGAGGCGCAGTCTGAACCTGTGGCCGCACTGAACATTTCCTGAGAAACTGCCCTGTTTGTCCAAGCTCGTCCGGAAAACTGTAGTGTCTAGGCCTCGTGGGAGAGATGATCCTAGGCGAAGACACATCTTCTCTATGCCCGACCACGCCAGTCACTCTCAGTATTTCATCTGGTCTCAGTTTTCAAGTCCATGCCTTTCTGGACTCTGGTTCCACAGGAAACTTCATTCACTGGTTTCCAGATTCCGTTTACCAGTTACTCGTCTTGACAAGCCACAGAAGATATCTTCTATTAATGGAGAAGTCCTTAGGTGCTCCATTTTGTACCATATTAAACCACTGATGCTACTCCACTGCAGCCCTTCTCCTGGGTCTTCTGTGGTTGCAGCCTCGCGCTCCAGTAGTGGACTGGAAAATGGGTGAGATCATCCATTGGGGTCAGCTATGTCACTCTTGCTGGCTCAAGCCATCCCATCTGGTACCATCCAATTCTTCACCTAAGCTTTCGACTCTACTTCCAGTTGTTCCTGGTCCTTTGTGCCTGAATCCAAGGCCGTGTCAGCCTATATCAAAAGAAACCTGCGAAAAGGCTGCAGTCACAAATTGTTCTCTCCTACAAGTGCCGGTCAACGCACCCGCCTTGGGTATTCTAGCTGTGGACCTCCAAGTCCATGAAGTTTCCGCTGAATGGTAAACAACATCTTTTTTGATTCAATGTAATTCTTTGTGGTGGTATATCTTAACAATATTCTACTCCTCCCAATTGAGAGTCATATCAGGGATATGTTTGAGCTGTCCCCTCATGTCTAAGAAAACTTATCTGCCGAGCTTCAAAAGTACCTCTATCAGTGTTTCAATTTGCCCTTCTTTGGATATGTCATTTCAGATTAAGGTTTGCTTAGAAATCCCCAAATATCTATCTGTGGTGCTCAACTGGTTCATTGCTACCCAACATTTACTAGGATTTGTTATTATTGTCAATTTATTCCACACTTCTCTACTGTGGTGGCTCTTATTGCCACTTGTGGCAGTGCGAGTTTAGGTCGCAAGTCTCTGCCACTCGGCTGGTTACAGCAGGAGGTGTGCAGGTACATGTCAACGAGGTGCCTGGCCTCAGTAAAGTAGGAGCCAGCAGTTTTGTGGCAGTAGCTCTTGGTTACTGACACTTTGTAGCTTTTAGTATAGCTGCTTGTAGCAGCTGATCCAGGCCGGCTTTTTACTGGAGTAGTCAAAGGTGGGATGACTGGGGTTTGACTGGCCTATACAAGCCAAGTGATTGAGGTGATCTGGGGTGGGGTGCTGTTCTATCTATGGGGTATGGGCTGTACTATCCCAAAAAATCACTGAAGTAAAATCCTAATTGGAGACTTCTTCTCTGACCTTTTCCATTGCAGAATAAAAAACAGTGATGTGGACCAGGAACTGCTGGTGGTAAAGTTGTTTCTTGAAGAATGGTATTGTGTACAGGAGGAAGCTCATTATCTAATAACTACTGTATTTCCACTGACCACAAAAATCTTCTCTACCTAAAAATTGCTCTTAATATGAACCCATAGCAAGCATGAAGGATCAGTTCTTTTCCATTACATTCCTTTAGGAAAAACTTTTAGCATCCTATCCCATAGGGGACTCAACTCCCAATTATCTAGGCACCCAAGGGTTCACAAGTCTATAGATATTGTTTCAAATGGTGACCTTTTTTATGTTAAAGATTTTGTTGCTACATGTTCTGTGTGTGCTCAAAACAAAGTATTGTGCATGCACCTAGGTCTACTTCCACCTTTACCAGTTCTTAATGCCTCTGAACCCACATTGCCATGGACTTACTGGCCTGTCTTTTTTTTAGCTGCAGTCGTTTGGGTGATTGTAGGAAATTGACACCATTGATTCCCCTATCCAGCCAAACTTCTGCTGAACTCCTGGCTCATTTCTTCAACTGTGTGTTCTGTGTGTTCTGTTTGCATGGTTTGTGTTGGACAACAGTATTTGGTATTCTTCCAAATGTTGAAGTATATACAACAGCTACAGCTTATGTTAAAGAACTTAAGTCATACAGAAAGCAGGTGGCGCTGAGTTATGTGTTAAGTGTTTCTTAGCTTATGCATTGCTATGCTAGTTCTTGTTACTGTACCTGTTACGCATCTCTCTTGTACCCTCCATGTTGGATAGACTCAAGTTAAGCATGTCATGGTGGCTGTGTATCTCCAGTAAACATCACAAATGGATTTACTTCCACAACGGTCTGTATAACTTTGCTTCTACTCCAGATAGCTGCAATCTGCAACAGGTTATGGGCCCAGGATGCAGAACACAAAGCAAAGTGCCCAGAAACAGACAAGACAGCAGCAGATCCTGGTGAAAGATCCTCATCTCCTGAATACAAGTAAGAAAGGGGGTCTAACATACAAAGGAGAGGATCAGCAGAATGGCCAGCAGCTCAGAGCTCAGATTGACAGTGTCCAAGCTGAACAATGAGAATTATCAGCTATGGAAGTTTAAAGTGGAAATGTTGTTATCCAGGGTGGCCATTACCACAGAGAGACCACAGATCAATTACCAGGAATGGGACAAGAAGAACAGACAGGCCAGGGCCACCATAAGTCTGTTAGTGGAGGAGGACCAGCTGATACATATAAGACATGAGAATACAGCAAAGGGAATGTGGGATGTATTACAAAAGCTGCATGAAAGATCCAGTTTAAACAGCAAGTTATTTCTGCTCAGAAAACTATACATAATGAGACTTGGTAAAGAAAAGGACATGCAGGAACATATAAATGCAATGCTGGAAGTGGTTACACATCTGAGGACAGTGGGTGAAGACATAAAAGACAGTCATGTGGCAGCCATATTGTTATGTAGCTACTATATCCCAACTGCATGTTAATAATTGGAATGGTACATTCAAAGTGACAAGTGATCAAAAGTTGCAAAGCTGGTGTATTGATTCAGGTGCAACAAGTCACATGACAAGCAATAGGAACTTCTCCAAAGGGCTAGACATAACTAAAAGAGAAAAGATCTATCTTGCAGATGGAAGCAGTATTAATGCAGAAGGAACTGGTCATGGAATCTTACTTTGCCCAAGTAAAAACTGAGGCAGTTTAGCCATACCAATGCAGGATGTACTTTATGTTCCCAGCCTGGAAGGTGGGCTGTTATCAGTGAAATGCTTGACAGCTAAAGGACTTACTGTCAAATTCCAAGGTGACGAGTGTGCTATCCTACATGGAAAGAAGGTAATAGCTAATGCCAAGATAAATGAGCACTTGTATAACCTCAGCACGGCGAAGGAACAGGTAAAACAATGCACACATGGACACAATGACTGTATACACATGTGGCACAGAAGATTAGGCCACAGACATCCTGACAGCATACAGGAACTACAGAAAAGGAACCTGACAAAGGATCTTGTGTTGTCCAGTTGCTCAAACACCATTAGGTGTGAATGTTGCATTAAATCCAAAGCCACAAGGGCAACACTTCCCAAAGCAAGTGAGAACAGAGCCTCAAGACCACTTGATATTATACACAGTGATGTGTGCGGTCCCATGAGACTAAGCACTCCCGCAGGAAACAGGTATATAGTGACCTTCATAGATGACTATTCAAGGTACACAGTTATTTACCTAATGAAAAACAAAAGTGAAGTTTTGGATAAGCTACAGGACTATATAACAAAGACAAGCAACAAGTTTCAAAGGAAACCTCTGATACTGCGAAGTGATAATGGAGGTGAATTTACTGGACACAAAATTGAGACCTATCTGAATCAACAGGGGATAGAGCATCAAAAGACAGTACCCTACACACCAGAGCAAAATGGGGTAGCTGAAAGGAAGAACAGAACCCTGACCGAAATGATCAGATGTATGCTAACAGATTCTGGACTACATGAGAAATATTGGGGTGAAGCTGCAATGACAGCTACTTACTTGCAAAACAGACTTTTCTCTAGAACAGTGGAGAAAACCCCATACGAACTGTGGCATGGTGAGAAACCAAAGGTAAAACACATAAGAGTGTTTGGCTGCAAAGTATTCATGTATATCCCAGAAGAGAAACGCACCAAACTCCAAAACAGAGCAGTGGAGGCAGTTCTAGTTGGATACAGTGATAACTGCAAGGGATACAGAATCCTAGACACTAAAACAGAAAGAGTTACTATTAGCAACAGTGTCACTTTTATTGAAGAACTAAAGGATGGTGTGATGACTACACTGGAATCAAAAACAGAAGGGAAAAATTGCAGTGATCAGACGGCCACTGCATCCTCTGAACAAGAAATCGAAGTCAATACAAACTCAGATACCATGAGTGAGATGACACAACCCACCCCAAATACAGAACCAAGGCGTTCAGCTAGAGAAAACAAGGGTAGAGCACCAGCGCGTCTCTCATACAAGGCGAGTGCAGTTAGCGTCCATGAACCCGCATCCTGGGAAGAAATGTCTCAGCTCCCAGACAGGGAAACCAATAAATGGATAAAAGCGGCAAAGGAAGAAATAAAATCTCTGCGTGACACTAAAACGTGGGTGCTAACAGAACTGCCAACAGGAAGAAAAGCTATTGGCTGTAAATGGACTTTTAAAGTTAAATACAATGCTGAAGGCACCATTGAAAGATATAAAGCAAGACTAGTTGCCAAGGGATACTCACAAAAATATGGAGAAGACTACGATGAGACATTCGCTCCAGTGGTTAAACACGCCACAATCAGAACTTTACTCTCGGTAGCAGCTATCAATGAAATGCAGGTGAAACATTTCGATGTAAAGACTGCTTTCTTACATGGCGAGTTAACTGAAGACATTTACATGGAACAACCACCAGGGTTCAAAGACGAGCAAAGACCAGACCTAGTATGCAAACTTCAGAAAAATATATATGGTCTAAAGCAGGCGGCCAGAGCATGGAATATGAAATTAAATGAGGTCCTTACCAATGAGGACTTTCAGCGGAGTAAGGCAGACCCCTGCCTGTACACGAAGAGATTGACAGACAGATGGATTTTTGTGCTTATTTATGTGGATGATCTTTTAGTCTGTTTTGAGCGAGAAGGGGATGAACAAGGAATACTACAAACCTTGAATCTGAATTTTGAGACCAAAGATCTTGGAAACATAAGCAACTACCTCGGCATTCAAATCGAAAGGGAAGAAAATGGAAGTTTTCTTCTAAATCAGCAGCACAAAATACAGGAAATAATTGAGACTTTTGGATTGGAAGATGCAAAGCAGTGAAGTCTCCGATGAAAACCAACTATTTGAAAGAAATGAACAATCAAGACAAATTGCTACCAAATGATAACCAATACAGGAGGGCAATAGGAAAATTGCTGTACATTGCCACTGCTACAAGGCCAGATATTGCAGCAGCCGTAGGAATTTTATGCAGAAAAACCTCAATGCCAAATCAGCAGGATTGGAATGGTGTAAAGAGAGTCATACGCTATTTAAAGGGAACTCTGCACTCTAAACTGAAGTTACCAACAAGTAACCAATGAAACCTAATAGGGTACGTTGATGCTGATTGGGCTGGAGACCCGGGCGACAGAAAATCCACCAGTGGCTATCTGTTTCTTGTTTCAGGTGGCGCTGTAAGCTGAGTACGTTGCAGCAGCGCATGCAAGTCAAGAGGCCATCTGGCTACGGCAACTATTGGATGACTTGGGTCAACAACAGTTGGAACCAACAAAAGTCTTTGAAGACAACCAAGGATGTCTTGCACAGATGGAAAGAGTCAACCCAAGAACCAAGCATATCGACGTAAAGTTTCATTTTTTACGGGATCTTCAAGAAAAAGAAGTTCTGGAATTACAGTACTGCCCAACTGAGGAAATGCTCGCGGATGTATTCACGAAGCCTCTGAGTACAGAAAGGCATTCTAGACTCATGTTGAAGCTCGGCCTAATGGACTAAGCCTTAGCTGTTGAGAAGGGGTGTTGAAGTATATACAACAGCTACAGCTTATGTTAAAGAACTTAAGTCATACAGACAGCAGGTGGCGCTGAGTTATGTGTTAAGTGTTTCTTAGCTTATGCATTGCTATGCTAGTTCTTGTTACTGTACCTGTTACGCATCTCTCTTGTACCCTCCATGTTGGATAGACTCAAGTTAAGCATGTAATGGTGGCTGTGTATCTCCAGTAAACATCACAAATGGATTTACTTCCACAACGGTCTGTATGCCTTTGCTTCTACTCCAGATAGCTGCAATCTGCAACACCAAATTCTATTTTTGGTCTGATGGTGATGAAGCTTTATTTCTCTGCCTTTTACCCTCAAGCCAATAGGTTGGTGGAATGAGTAAATTAAAAGAGTAATACTGTTCATTGATTAATTTTAACACCTTAACTCACCATGATGTACTAGTACGGCATGGCAGTGTTAAGGGAGTATGGAGCAGGATCACTTACTGAGCCCGCTACATACACAGAGAATGCCGGCTGTTAGATACAGCGGACACCCGCTGGTAACAGCAGAGATCTGAGCCGACTCTGATCACTGCTGTTTAACCCTTTAGACGCCGCGGTGAGATCGTGAGGTGGCGATCATTTGACATGGCAGCTCAAAGCCTTGTAAAGGCTTCCGTTGCCGCCATATCTGTGTTTCTAACACTTCCTGCCCAGGCAGGAGGAGTTAGAATCACCGTCTTTGTACATCCTATTGTGTTGTTTATGCAAAGCAACAGAGCGTACTGACAACTGAGCCCTCCAGTGGTCAAGTACCCTAGGGAGACTTGATATTACAGTGAAAAAAATTTTTTTTTAAAGTATAAAAAAATAAATATAGATATTAAAAGTTGATATCACCGCTCTTTTGCCATTTTACAAATAAAAAATAAAATAATAAAAAGTTACACATAGTTGGTATCACCGCCTCCGTAAAAGACCAATCTATTAAAATATAACAGCCTGCAGCTGGCTGTAGTTCTGTAAAACAGCATGGTGAGAACACCCATTTAAGTTTTGGAAATGATTTGCCCTATTTTGTTTCCTAACCAAGGGATGATTGGATAAGTTGGCTCATCATCATTGTCTTGAGCCCTTCATAGTCATCTATGGACAGCACCTATGCCTTCCTCTTTCCTCTCTCAGTCTCTTTTAACCCTTTCACACCCTGTGCCATAAATTTACACAGCGGCAGTATGAAGGTAGTTTGGAGCATGTTCATACTGGGTGTTGACTATTAGACACAGCTGACACCTGCCCCTAACAGTAGGGATCAAAATTGGCTCAGATCCCTGCTGCTTAATCCTTTAAACACTGCAGTGCCTAAGTGAATGAGGAACTTCTCTTCGATCAACACCCCTGTGATAAGATCGTGGCGTGCCAAGCAGTTGCTAAGGCAGCTGGAAGTCTAATGAAGGCTTCAATAAATACCACGTTACTGATCATATTACTTATATAAATAATGCAGAATAATGTACAAGCGATCATGCCACAAAGTGGTCAAGTACACTTAGGGAACTGAGATGTTAAAAAAAATTAAAAATATAAAAAATAATAAGAAATATTAGAAGTTCAAAATACCACCCTTTTGCCATTTTATAAATAAAAAAATAAAAAAAGTTTTACATAATTGGTATTGTTGTGTCCATAAAAGTCTGATCTATTAAAATATAATTTATCCATAAAAGTACATTTCAACCCACAAAAAATGCATCCTCACTCAAGTCTGTAAGTAGAAGTACAAAAAAGTTATTGGTCACAGAAAATGGCACATAGCAAAAATATGAAAAACAGAAAATGTTTGGATTTTTTTTACAGTACCAAAACATAATGAAAACCCTACATATCTGGTATTATGGAATTTTAACAACCTACAAAATATAGATAACATACCATTTATACCGAAAATTGAACTCCTCCCCAACATGGTGCAAGCACATTTTATATGTTTATTTTATATATTCTATGGCACAGTAAATGACACCATCAGAAAGTACATCTTGTCCCGCAAAATAAAAGTCCTCATATGTCTATGTAGGTGGAAAAACAAAAAAAAATAGATGACTCTGGGAAGATGGGAGAGAAAAACGAATTTGGGGAAAAAAAATAGGCTTTTGTGTTAAGGGGTTAAATACATTCACCTTAAGACCCAATGCAACAAACTGGCTGTGCTGTTCCTGGATTCATTCACTATTCTTTCAGAAGATAAATACGGTTTGCCACAAGCTATGCCTTCTGATATCCCTAAAAGTGACCAATACATTCCATATGTCCCTCCCTCAAGTTATGGAACTCAATTGGATTTCATACAAACCTTCTTTTCCTGATTCTGTTAGTGACCCTGGTGCTGTATTTGAGGTCAAGAAAAACAGATTTGAAATGCTCCAGAGGTAAGCTCTTTCATCTCATTGAATGGAAGGGCTTTGGCTTTGAGGAAAGATATTGAGAGCCATCTGAGCATATTGCTGAATGTGCCCATTCATAGAATCTACCATCTTCACAGATATAGAAAGAGGATTCATAAAGGGAGGTCTTGTCACGCTTCATCTTTCTTGCTATGTACACTACCATGTCCAACTTTCTAATTACCATTCCACACAGCAATCAGCTTTGTCCTTTGGTCTTGACTGTTGGTTACCCTGCGACCATCATCATATTCTGCACCAGCCATTGTGTGCTACTACTTGCTTCCCAAACCAATGTCTAAAAATTATAATGAATTTAAAAGGACATTCACATTCCAACTATTGCCTAGACAGTAAGTTCAATTTTATTAGTTCTGATCCAGCTTATTTGACCATACCGTTTGTCTGCTGCCTGCCCTGACTTTCTGTATGTTAACCAATGACGACCAAACTCTGTCTGTGCTGACTTACTGTCTATTTGACTGCCTGAATCTATGGTACTGCTGTGTCCGTCAACTGTTGCTTTTAGACACTACACTAGGGAAGCAAACCGGATGTTCCCTGCAGCATAGTCCAGATCATTGTATGGGAGTTAAAGAGTAAAAACCATGGGGCGTCTTAGACTCCATTCCTAAGCATAGCCTATTACCAATTTCGTGAATGCCCAGTGGATTCACCTTTGCCTATAGGTAAGCCTTGTGATATCCTTCTCTTCCTCAGTTCTTTGTTCAGTTCTATATGCAATTGTAGTACCAGCAACCACCCCCCTCATGCATGGAGGGCATGTGAGTGGTTGTTTTGCATTTGTGCAATCTCCCCATGCATTATACTGTAGCTTTTCTGCATGCTGGTGTGAACAGGAATTAAATTAATGTGCATTTTTTTTATCATCTTGTTCCCCTAGCAGTGGGGTATGTGAGCTGCTGCTCAGCAATTAGCTGCACCTGTTAATTTTTCCCAGGTAGCATATAGGCTAGAGCTGCCTGTTACTGGGATCAGTCTAGTCCAGCCATTGAGCTATGAATATGGCCCAAAAATTGCAGTGCAATCAGAAAAAGACACATAACGTAATTGCTTTTTGGTCACTTCTCATTTAAAAGATGTTGCAAGGACACTAATTGCAAGACACGAAAAAATTAAGATATAACCACAATTCTGAAATAGTTGGATTGAATTTATAACAACTCATATAAAAAAATAGTCAGCTGCTTAGAGAATTGACTAAAACTTCAGAACTCTAGCAACATGGCCCTTCTATGCTAAGATAATTTAAGCAAAGTACTATTAAGAATACCAGTTACTTATTAATCATGTAACACAGATCGATCAAGATGTGACTGGAACCAGAGTATTCATATAGAGTCTATCTGATATACTTGTTATACTTGATATTTTTTTCCCTTGGTTAACACTGATGTTTTTATACTTTGTGGATTTCCACATGGTTTGTTGTGTCAACAGAGCAAATATTTAATGTCAGTAAGGATGCACAAAGTAATCACTCGACATAGACAGAGAAGGAAAAGCAGATGGGAGCATGAAAGCCCTTGTAATAAATGTGGATTGCATGCAATTGTACTCTAATTTCCCCATCTGCCTTATTCTCCACATCATTCCTTTTTTTTTTTTTGCTTCACTCACTCTATCCATGGGGACACAAACACCTATTAGTGAGTTGTTCATAATGAGCCTGTTAGTCTCTAGGGGAATGTGACAAAGATACACAAGTGTGTATGTTGTATGATGTAATCATGTAACTCTGCTTTATATCAAGTTAAACTGCAAGTCACAGAATATCAGCTTTGTTTAAAGTCTAAGGTTTAGTTAACTCGGTGGACCTTAAAGAGGAATTTGACGCCGATTCTGCATCAGATTCCATGTTAAAATCCCTTTGCAATCCAACTGATAATCATTTGTGAACTACTGCGTGTATTTTTCAAACCATGGATTTGAAATCCTTGGTGCAGTAAAAGAATAATGAACATGTCCATTTTTTCGAGCGGATCTTCATTGAATTCCAGTTTCTGCCAAAGATTACACGTCAGATTTTTCCGGTAGGGAAAGTCTGACGTGTGAACATAATCTAAGGCTTACTTCACCATAGACCATATATTTTTTGTAGCGTTTTTTCACGTTTGTAAAAAACACCATGAATATCATGTCTTTTTTTACTAATGTTTTAAGGTGTTTTTTTTCTAGGTTCTCTGTTTATAGAGTAGTCTGTTGAACACAGCTAAAAAAATCATGCTTGCATGCTGCTTTTTGGAAACAAAATTCCATGGAATTAAAAAAAAAGAACCAAAAATGTGGAAAAATACACTGTTTGTAGGGTATTGACCTACAGACAACATCTGACTATGATCTTTTGTGCTAGGAGATACTGCAAAAGTCCAGTAATCCAAGGTTTTTGGGTTGCCGTCCATGAGTTCTTGAACTCTAAATTAGGTTTTCCAAATGGTTGTGCCCCAGGTAATAGCCTTTTAGTAGAGGATTTAGTCCCAACCAAACAAGAGCGAGTTCTATACCGACTCCTACTCTTCTACGCTAGGAAAACTATTCTCTTAAATTGGAAACCCCCGAAATGTCCGACTTTGTCCCATTAGTTGCAACTAGTGAATGGGGATCTACCGATGTATAAAGCCACCTATGCCTCTAAGGGAATTCCTGTTCAGTTTCAAAGTATATGGGGTAACTGGTTAAGTATATCTACAGTATAGAAGTCAGTGTCAGTGCTTAAGGGTGAATGCGAGTATGAATGGTTATCTATACTGTCTTTTGTTGTTTTTGTGTTTTTAAAGAGTCAAATGATCCAAGTTCCCTTAATTTTGCTGGTCCGGATTCTTCTTGGCACAGTTAACTTTATAGTGGGTATCTTATCTTCTATATGGCCTGATTGATACTCCATGTCTAGCAAGGTGATTTCTTATGAATAATATCTGATCTGGATTACTGATTGTTTTATATCTGCCTTTTATATCTTCCACTTTAGGGTATGTGCACAGAGCATTTGTTAAATACGTTTTTGGGGAAGTTTTACGTACTGAAAAATGAACCCCAAAACGTATTTAATAATGCTCAAAGGTGATTTCATTGATTTCAATGTAAAACACAGAGCATTCAGATGATACATGTTTTGCATACATTTTTACATTGTGTAAAGCGGATCAAGAATTGACATGTCAATTCTTGATCCGTTTTATGCATAGAAAAACCCATAGAAACAATAGGGATACATTTTTGCAGTCCAGAAAACACGTCCAAAAACGTACCACACAAAAGGCCACAGGTATGAAAATTGTCTAGGTCTAATACTCACTTTGTTGCCCATAGCAATCAGTGAGAGCGCCCCTTTCATTTCATATAGTGCTCTGGAAGAATGAAGGGGTCACTGTGATTGGTTGCTATGGGCAACAATGTGAATTTTAGATCTAGACAGTTTTCATATATGTGGCCCAAAGTGTTGTACGTTTTAAGTATTGAAAAACATATCCAAGACCCTTTTACTTATGCTACTTTCATTGTAAGTGATTATTTGATTCAACTGTTTTTACATGTGTTATTTACTTTATGTAATTGTTGCTTTGTTTTTTGCAATGCCATAAACTGTTAAAAAAAATAAGTAAAATGCAGCATTTTTCCTTACCATGCATAATAATGTACAAATAGTCATATTTCACTGATGTGTACCATGAACGCTAGATGATAATCTAGTATGGCCCGCAATAATTTAATTCAGCAACCCAGCTGCCTTCTGGTAAAGGGAACCTGTCAGTTGGTTCATGCTGCCCAAACTTCAGGCAGCATAAAATAGCCACAAGGGGAGTTCAGGCAACATTGTATACCAGTATTAGTATTCATCTTGTACACCCGTCACAATGACCTCCACAGTTGGAATGAATATTTAATCAATAAGTATGATGAATAATTAATAATGTCATTACAATGGCCATACAAAAAGTACTACTTTAGAGTATATTATAGGAAGTGTTCTGTGTATTTGTGCAGGGAAGACTAATTAATGATGCACAAAAACAAATGGATGGAAATATTACTATGGGTGGGTACTATAGGAAAAGGATAGACTGAAATGAATTGTGAAGCTAAACAGATATTCCGGGATGTAACTAACAATAGAGTTATAAAACTAATACAATGTAAAAATACAGAAGTACTCTGCCCTGCGTTGCGCCAAACAAGAATCACCTCCCTCATCTCAACACTACACAACAACCCAAAACGCCTGCTTGATACTTTACACTCCCTCCTCAGGCCTAAAGCTCAGGTCCCGGTTACTGACCTCTGTGCTGAAGACCTGGCCATTTACTTAAAAGACAAAATCAACAATGTCTGGCAAAAGATTGCATCTCATTCCTCAAGTAATACCCATCCTGTCCCTCCCCGCACGTCCTCTAGTCTGCTCTCAGCCGTTGACCCAACAACAGAGGAAGAAGTATCCAGGCTTCTCTTGTCTGCTCGCCCCACTATCTGCTCTCGTAACCCCATCCCCTCCCACATTGATCAGTCTATTTCTCCAGCTATTGTCTCCTATGTAACTACAATCTTCAACCTCTCTCTCTCTCCACTGGGATCTTCCCATCCACCTTTAAACACGCTGCTATAACCACTATACTAAAAAAGCCCTCTCTGGACCATCCTGTGCTGCCAACTACGGACAAGTCTCTAACCTTTCCTTCATCTCTAAAATCCTGGAACGCTTGGTCTACTCTCGCCTAATCCGCTATCTCTCTGATAACTCTCTTCTCGATCCTCTACAATCAGGTTATTGCACTTTACACTCCACAGAAACTGCTCTAGTTAAAGTCTCTAATGACCTCCACACTGCTAAATCTCAGGGTAAATACTCGTTGTTGGTTCTGCTGGATCTCTCTGCAGCATTTGACACTGTTGATCACCAACTTCTTCCCAGCATGCTCCGTGCCATTGGCATCCAAGACACTGCTCACTCTTGGTTCTCTTCCTACCTCTCTGACCGCTTCTTCAGTGTCTCATTTGCAGGTTCTACTTCTTCTCCTCTTCCTCTTGCTGTTAGGGTTCCTCAGGGATCAGTTCTTGGTCCTTTCCTCCTATCAATCTATATAGCCGCCATTGGCCAAACCATCAGCAGATTTGGCTTCCAGTACCATCTCTATGCTGATGACACCCAATTATACTCCTCTTCCCATGACATCGCTCCTGCCCTACTACAAAACACCGGTGACTGTCTGTCTGCTATTCTGAAATCATGTCCACTCTCTATCTCAAACTAAGCCTCACTTAAACTGAACTTCTTGGTTATGCACTGTCACGGCTGGTCCCGCGCCCCACAGGTCGGGTTGCGGGCGCAGCGGTGGCTCCCCCGTCTCCCCTGCTTCGGGGAGAGTGGCGCCGCGGTCCGCATGTCGGGCCGCGGGCTCAGTCGCTCCATCGTGATTACGAACTTACCCGGCCACGCTCCAGTCTCCTCTCATCCCTCGGCTGGCTTCTGTGCGCGCTACTACCCTCTAGGGCACGCGCGCGGCAGCTCTCAGAGATTTAAAGGGACAGCGCGCCGGTAATTGGCTAATTGCCGGCCACTGACCTTATATAACGGTACCGCCCTCGACATTTTCTTGCCAGATCTATGTGTACCCAGTGCCGTAGAGAAAGCGTTCTAAGTGTGTTCCTGACCTATCCGTGTTTCCGACCTCCTGCTACGTCCTCCGACCACAAACCGTTGCCGCCTGCCCTGACCTGCCTGTCCATGACTATGTCTACGTCTCACGATTCGGTACCACGCTCAAATTACAGACCACAATCATCGAACCTCCCATGCCCGTCTTCAAGATTTCACACGTGCTGCACCAATTCTCTGGAACATCCTACCATTTACCATCAGGCACAATTCGAATCTTCATAGTTTTAAGAGTGCTCTGAAAATACATTTTCTCAGGCAGGCCTACCAAGATCACTAATTGCTAGCCCCCACCTTATATCACACACACTTCTGTCACTCCCTACACTAGGACACCCACAGGCACTTATTTGTATATAGATGTACTGTCATGGTGGCAGGTTCACCCATTTTTTATGTAAACCACCCCATTTATGAAACAAGCTGGACCATTGTAAACTTAGCACTTCTCACCATTCGTCTCCCCAAGGCACCCCTACAGATTGTAAGCTCTTGTGAGCAGGGCCCTCATACCTTGTCTCATCTGTAAGTATCTTTTATTGTGTAATGTCTGTCTTTTGTCTGTAATTATACCCTCTACATTGTAAAGTGCTGCGGAATTTGTTGGCGCTATATAAATAAAGATTATTATTATTATTATTACAGAAGATTCCCATAGCAATTAGATTCTTGCACTCAGTTTCTTTGGAAAAATCAACCATATTGCTAGATTTACTAACTACTCTATTTTTGTCTACAAATCTTGCCCAAAAACTAAGATGACTCGGGGATCTGATGCACATGGATAACACTAAGGTTGGGGACTACATAGAGAATAAAGAAATAAAAACTTAATTTCATAATTTTTTCTATGTATATTTTGTCCCCTAGGGGACTTCAATGTGTAGCTTGGTATAATTTATGCTGCCAGCCACTACAACCTGTGCATTTATCTCTGCTGTGAGTGGCTGCCAGTGTCATACAGTTATGGTGTTGTGCATTACTTATCTGTAAATGAAAGGCTTCCCAGTGCAGCTATTATCAAATTGTGGCTAACGTGACAACTTGGAATGCTTAACTACAAGATTGTTGGTGGGATAATCTGCCTAATCCTTTAATGCGGTACATTCATTATAAATGCATAGCCTAGAACTGCATTCATTTTCATATTTTAAAATATTTGAGAAAGTTAGATTTTCATGAACTTCACTCCACTGCAGAAATGTATTTACATGTTATTCGCTGTACAAAGTAAGATTTACCATAATGTAAAATGATTTAGATTTAAATTCTATTTAGGCCTTGTGAGGAAAATGAGAAAAGCCACCCCCGCAGCTCTTGTAACTTCAAATTCACTCAGTTATTGCAAAAGTCACCGAAGCCCCCCACTGTGGAACACAGCACTCAATTAAACAAATGCTCCATCCATAGGAAACAAAGCCAGGAGGAGGCCTAGCCTCAAAAGGATTGTCAGTTAATTTTGTTAGCACCTTGCCCAGGGTCCTGGTCCCAGACTCAAGAATCAAAGGGATGAGCAGACAGCCAGGTCCCTATGTTTCATAAGGATTTATGGGAGAACCGTGCATCATACGTCCTCCCCAGTTTCATATTTTTAAATATGAAACATACCACACACATAGCTGTCACTCCCGCATTTGTAGAGCACACGGGAAGGGACAAACCAAAGGCTAGCACAAGAAACGAAGCAGAAGGCCAGTGTTTGGTACCAAGTCGCAGCTTAGGCCCATCTGGTTGTGATGTTATCACTGGCCCAGTTCTGTCCCAATGGCCTGCCGCGATATGACCCATTTTGTGTCCGAAGTCAAACACAGCATAGTCCAAGATGGAGGAGAGTGTAGACCGTCCCAGGGGCGTGAAAGAGTGTGACAGGGAGGTGTGCTGGGGGTGCGCCGTGGGATCTCCCAGTACAGTTACAGTATAAGTCGACGCCCAAGTAGGCCCAGTAATTGCCTCTACTGGACGGGGGGTACCTGCACCAGCATTCCAGGAGCATCCACACACAGGAGTAAGGCCATATTCACCCCCTCATGTGTGCCAGCACAAGGCCAACCTAAGGTAAATAGACATATCTTGCTGCCTTTTTGTCTGCAACCACATACGTATATGCACCTCAAACCAATATCTTTAAACTTTAATCCTGAGCTGGTCTGTTGTCTTGATCGCCCAAACTCATGTGTCCGTTTTTCTCAGTCTCTGATATATCGCTACCTAGGCTGGTTCCTGGCCTGGTTATAAGTCTGTAACGGACTGGTCTTATAACTAAAGGCGCGTTCCCACTGCACAGGACAAATACCGCCGGTTTGCCGGCCGGTATTTGTCCTGTTTTGCGCCCGTCCCCACGGCCGGGGGGGGGGGGGGGGGGGGGGGGGGGGGGGGGGGGCGGCTTTTCTCCGCGATGAGCGGAGAACAGCCCTCCCATTGAGAAGCACATCTTCTGTCAGGAAACCGGACGGAATATTGTGCTTCTACAATGTTTTGCCGCCAGACCGCCGGCGGCAAAACCATCCGACGGCAAAACCTGTGCAGTGGGGACTGCTGCACAGGTTTTGCATAGAGCACCATTGTGCTCATTTTCGGCCGGTTTTTCAGGCGGTCTGAAAAACCGCAAACCGGCTGAAAAACCGTCCGAAAACCCTTGCCGTGGGAACATGCCCTAACAAGGAACTGGTGGCAGTCTACTGGGCTGGTAGAGTTCTGTTTCACCAGTGCGGGTAAACAGATCTTTCCCAGCCGTTCAGGGTTGTGGGCGAGGGGGTATCCTCTCGCATTCCCTGGGTCTTCCTGCGCCCGTGTGGACAGGGGTTTACTGTGAAACCATATCCGAGAGTGCAACATCATGATACACCCCAAGTCAGGCCGTTGACCCTTGAGTTGGCGCAGGCTTTTCCTGACAGGCCTAAATACATCTAAAACCAGATTATTATTCTTCTTGAATGTTTTTAACAAAATTTTCATTTCATTCTTACACTGGTACAGGAAGCTTAGACATGTGTTGAAGTCTTGTTCTGAAACACTTCTGGAAGCTCTGTTTGCACCTAATCACTGCCATAACACCATGGGTGAAGCTAAAGAGGGTCCAGAGCTAGCAATGGCTACCAAGCCCTGGTGCCTGAGAGGACGTCAAGGCTTCTCTGCTAAAAACGACATCAGTATTATAAATGGCACATACATTTTGAGGGTATCCGTAACAAATGTTTCCACTTATGGAGATTAAAAGGGTTGTCCACATCCTACAAAAATAATACCAGCAAGTTCTGGGGTCTAAGTAAAATGAATAAAACTTATTCTCACCTTCCTCCAGTCCCCAGTCTCAGTGTTGTGTCTCCCCGGTCTTCTGTTGACACGCCGGTACTTCCAAACTGGGACGTCAACCACTGGCTGGAACAGTCATGTGCCTCTTCTTACATAACTGCTCACAGCTTTTTACTTCCAAACAGAAAGGTAAGTAGAGACATGTGACAGCTGCAGCCAACCAGTAGTCACAGCAGGGACGTCCCTGTTCGGAAATGACGGCATGTCAACAGAAGGCCAGGGAAAAGCATCACTGGAACCAGGGACCGGAAGAAGGTGAATATAACTTTATTTTCGTTTTCTTTGGCCCCAGCTGCTGCTACTTTTATTTTTATAGGAGGTAGACAACCCCTTCAAAGGAATTTCCTCTTCCAATATATTACCACTTCCACTGGCCAGCCTTGCTGTGTTTCTCTTGTGTGTTTTCTTGCTTGATTGACAATCAGGTTAATGCTGATCCAATGAAATCATCACGCCAATGGCCAGAATATGTGTGCTCCTCCAAAGCTGCTATAGAGACAACTCATTGAGAAAGTTTGAAGCCACCTAATTCTACCTAGGGGTTTGTAAGAAATATAAATTGTAAGAGCGGTTGTGATAATTCTCTATCCCAACCTTGCAATATCTACTGTTATTCGCAAGTTCATGCTAAAAAATATACAGCGTAAGAAATAAATATTGAACATGTAACCAATTTTCTAAGTAAATATGTTTCTAAAGGTGCTATTAACATGAAATTCTCACTAGATGTCGGTAACAACCCATTCAATCCACACAAGCAAAGAAATCAAACCCTAGCTTACCATAAATTATGTGTAATAATGAGAAATGAGTGAGGGAAAAAGTATTGAACACATGAAGAAAGAGAGGTGCAAAAAGCCATGGTAATCATGATACCAGCTGAAATCTATCACTAATTAGTAAGCAATCCTGCCACTTAGTGAAAAATAATATCAACTGGTTCAACTGATGACCTACAAATAAGGTGTCTCATTACCAAAGTGCCACATAAGAAAAATCTCATGATGGGTAAAACCAGCAAGCTGTCTCAGGACCTTTGCAACCTTATTGTTGCCAAACATACTGATGGTATTGGTTAACAAAGAATTTCTGAACTACTGGAGGTTCAAGTGAGCACTGTTGGGATCATAATCCGGAAATGGAAAGAACATCATTTCAGAAGAAACAGAACACGACCAGGTGCTCCCTGCAAGATTTCAGACAGAGGAATGAAAAATAATTATCAGAAGAGTTTTCTCAGAGCCAAGTAGAGGAATACAGATCTGGAATCAGCAGGTAAAATTGTTTCAAAGTAATGCACTCAACCGCCATGTCTTGTATGCACGCTCACCATGCAGGACTCCATTGCTGAACAAAAAGTTTTTTCAAGCTTTTAGAGTTTGCTCTACAACATATAGACAAGCCTGTGAAAACTGGTAGAATATAGTCTGGTCAGATGAGACCAAAATTGACCTCTTTGGATTCCCTAATACACACTATGTTTGGAGGACAAAAGGTACTGCATATTAACCCAAAAAGACCATATGAACAGTGAAGTTTGGAGGTGGAAACATCATGGTATGTGGGTGTTTTTCAGCATACAGCACTGGCAAACCTCATATAAATGAAGGACGGATGAATGGACAAATATACCGAGACATTCTTGACATAAATCTGCTGGCATCTACCAGGATGATGAATAGGAAACAACATTTTGGCAAAGCAATGTTCCCAAACACACAGCCAAGGAAACTCTCAATTGGTTTCAGAGAAAGAAAATAAAGCTGCTAGAATGACCCAGCCAATCACCTGACCTGAATCGAATAGAAAATCTATGGAAGGAACCAAAGCTCAGAGTTCATAGAAGGAGCCCGCGGAACCTTCAGGATTTGAAGTGTTTGTTTGGAAGAATGGGACAAAATCCCATCTGAGCAATTCATGCAACTAGTTTCTCCATACAGGAGGCGTCTTGAAGCTGCCATCACAACAAAGGCTTTTGTACGAAGTACACTACTCACGTAAAGCTTTTTTTTAAATGCACTAAATGAGACCATCTCTTAACTTTAGAATACACATGTCCAGCTGTTCAATGTTTCAGTACTTTTTGCACAACCTACTGATCTCTAACAAGGAGCTTAAAGGGGTTTTGCCACAAAGTAAAATTGACGTGGGAAGCTTGCAAGTTAAATGATAAACATTTTCACCCTTTATTGTTATTTAAAATTCTGGACCGTTTTTGTTTTAGCTGCCCTTTTAGTGAGCCATTGTTTACTGCTCATCTCCAGGGGATACGACCTGGGCTGAGCGCTCCTCAGTCCTGGTCGCACATTTCCCAGAACATAACCTCTTCTCTCAGGCAGTACTGAGTGTTCAAACCCAGGTGTTTTCATTCTGCTCCTGTCTCTGTGTCATTATTAATTAGTCAAAAAGTCAAAAAAAATTAAAAAAAGAAACCTCAAAAAGGTTGTGTA
>JAODAL010008298.1:0-118724 GCA_025379985.1 Phyllomedusa bahiana | reverse complement strand
AATAAACGTAAAAGTTTTTACTATTCACTTTGGTCGGATTGATATATGTTTGCTGAAGACGGCACTAGGAGAGTTGCCATATCCAGACCACTATACACACGAGGCAGTGTGCATTGTATATTAGCCCAGGTATATGCTATTACGTCCCTCAAAATAACTCAACATACAGCCATCAATGTCTAAACAGCTGGCAATAAAAATGAGTACACCCCTAAGGGAAAATGGGCAAATTGTGCCCAAAGAGTCAATATTGTGTTTGGACACCATTATTTTCCAGCACTGCCTTAACTCTCTTGGGCATGGAGTTCACTAGAACTTCACAGGTTGTCACTGGAAAACTCACTGGATGTTAGAGACCTTGTATTCCTCCATTTTCCATATGAGAATGTCCCACAGATGCTCAATAGAGTTTCAGTCTGTAGACATGCTTGGCCAGTCCAGCACCTTTACCCTCATTTACTTTAGCAAGCAGTGGCCATCTTGGGGTCATTATCATGTTGAAATATTGCCCTGTGGCCAAGTTTTCGTAGGGAGGGTATCATGCAAAGTTTCAATATGTCAAAATATATTTTGGCATTCATTGTTCCCTTAATGAACTGTAGCTCCCCACAACCTGCAGCACTCATGCAGCCCCAAACCATGAATTTACCACCACCGTACTTGAGTATAGGCAAGACACACTTGTCTTTGTACTGCTCACCTTGTTGCCACTACACATGCTTGACTCCATCATAACCATATAATTTTGTCTTGGTCTTATCAGACCACAGAACATGGTTCCAGTAATCTATGTGCTTAGTCTCCTTGTCTTCAGCAAACTGTTTGTGGGCTTACTTGTGCAACATCTTTAGAAGAGGCTTCTTTCTGGGATGACAGCCATGAAGACCAGTTTGATGCAGCATCCAGCATATCGTGTGAGCACCTCTGCAGCAATGCTGGCAGCACATAAGTCTATTTTGAAATAACGATCTCTGGATATGATGCTGAACTTGTGCACTCAACTTTTGGTTGACCATGGCGAGACCTGTTCTGAGTGAAACCTGTCTTGTTAAACCACTGTATGGTTTTGACCACTGTGCTGCAGTTCAGTTTCTGGGTGTTGGTAATCTTCTTACAGCCTAGGCCATCTTTATGTAGAGCAACAATTCTTTTTCTCAGATTCTAAAAGAGTTCTTTTTCAGAGGTGCCATGTTGAACTTATAGTAACCAGTATGAGAGAGTGTTAGAGCGATAACACCAAATTTAACACACCTACTCCCCTTTCACACCTGAGAGCTTGTAACACCAACGAGGGAAAATTGCAAATTGGACACAATTTGTCATTTTTCATTTAGAGTATACTCACTTTTGTTGCCATTGGTTTAGAGATTAAAGGGGTGTTATCGTTTCATTAAATGGTCTTCAGAATAAGAGGTCAGTGAAAACAAGCAACTTTGCAATTGGATGTCATTAACAAAGCTGCCTTGTTCCCACAGTGGTCCGTTATCTTGTGTTTTTATTTACACTGATATCCAGTGTGGGCTCTAATCCCTCTCCTTGCAATTCACTAGCTGAGAGCTCATTTACATTCTGTACAGTCCCTGGGTCGATTCACGGAGCTGTGTGTCTGACTCAGAGTTAGGGGCCGTAGCATTTTCTGTTTCCGCACCTAGCAGAAACAGACTGCAGCAGATTGTACAATGAGAAAACATGACAGTTTTGACCCTGTGCCTAACTCTCCTGCATACATGCAGATCTGTGCCGTTCTTAGAAAGCTGTAATACATCTCCAGCTGTGAGAGATCAGTGCTCAGATTAGATTGAATGCAGCCTGTGGTATGTATACAGCTTTTATAAAATAAGACTGATAGGGAGAGACACAGTGACATGTGGACTCAGATGGGAGGGGGGGGGGGAGTCTCAGGCCAGCAGTGAAGGGGGATGATGGTATCCAGCTGGGAGGGGAAGAAACGCCCCTGCATTCACAGAGCTGGGAAGCTAAGAGAAGTGTGACTCAGCCGAAATAAGGAAGCGATACATCCCCTTTAATTGTTGTGTGTTGAGTTATTTTGAGGGCACACCAAATTTATATTGATATACAAGCTGTCCACTGACTTCTTTACATTGTATCAAAGTGTCATATTTTACTGTTGTCCCAAGAAAAGATATAATTAGAGATGGGCGAATTGATTCTTATGAAGTGGAATTCGTTTAGAATTTCAGGAAAACTTCGGTTCTGAACGAAGTCGAAGTTTGGGGTACTTCGGGTGAACGGTGTGCTTTTGATTGATAAAATAGCTGCGAGCACATGGCGCTACATGGGGCAAAGCACTCTGGGAGGAAGAAGGGCACAGCCTGCATGACATGTGCAGAGATGAAGCCAATCAGAGACCGGCGGGATTCTGTGACGTCACCGCACTATATAAGTCCGGGCGCGACGCTGGCAGCTCACACTCCTCTCAATGTACTGATTAGAGAAGGTGCTGCTGCAGCTGCTTGTAATAGCTCTTACTGAAGAACTGATATTTATACAGCTATTATTTGGGGGTGTCTCACTTGTCCTCAGAGAACTGCTTCTCTTAACTTTCTATTTCTGATTTTGTGGTGTATTCGGATCTGAAGTCCGGTGTGCGTCCAGTGCAGCGCAATATACATTTTAATGCTATCTGCCACAGCACATTGAATAACCAATGGGGGATCTAAGCCTGTTCCTGTTTGTACTCATTTAAAGAATGAAATACAACGGTCCATCCCTCACTGGCCTCGCTCCCGTCCGTCCTCGTCCCCTGCCGGCCGGATGCGCATGCGCGCCCCTTGCCGCGCCGCTCGTCCTTGTGAATTTAAAGAGGGACAGTGCACCGTAATGGGTAATTGCCGGGCGCTGTTCCTATTTAAGTGTTGCACCCACTGTTACTTTCCCTGCTGGATCTACGTTGCCCCGAGCCGTTAGAGAAAGCGATCCTTAAAGGTGTATTCCCTGCCTAACTGTGTATCCAGACCTCACGTACGATTTCCCACTCCGAACCTTTGCCGCCTGACCCTGACCTTCTGCCTTCCACGACCATGAACCATTGCCGCCTGCCCTGACCTTCAGCCTGCCCCCGACATGATTCCTCGGACCTACGATTCTGTACCACGCAGCCCCACTGCCGCCTCCGACAAGCAAGATCACGTCCAGGGGGGACGACCTGTAGAATCACGCCCGCACAAGTCCCATCCCGCTTTGCGGCGGGCTCCTGGTGAAAACCGGGGTCTACATAGATTCCGTTCCTGGCGTGGCTTAAAACTACCATCGCTTGCGATTGGTCCGGCCGATCCACAACCCCAGCCGTCACAGTTAGTATCTATCCATGGAACCAGCCAAGTTGCCCCTGCCAAGCACGCGGAATCATTGACTACGTTGGTTGCCCATCAGTCGCAGCAAATTGCACAACAGCACAACAGTTGGGCCAGCTCCTCCGCCATGATGCGTCAGCTCCTCGCATCCCAGCAACAGTCACACACCGCGGCCCGTCGGTGACTCCGTCAACGTCAGCCTTCCATTGGCTACTGTGGGACAAAGCTTCGGCTCCCCTTACCCATCATCATTGCCGGGGATCCCAAAGCTCTGCCGGGGTTTCATTACCCCGTGCTCTATGCACATAGAACTGATGTTGGGGGGGTGGATGGGGGGTGAAGTCTAGCAGATCAGTTTCCCTCTGATAGGTCTAAGGAAGCCCTTCGAGGTGTAGCCTATCTATCCGTGAAGGCCCAGGCCTTGGGTGACTCCCCACTGGTGACAGGAATGATCCAGTGACTGCGGATCTACAGACCTTTCTCCAGGAATTCCACACCGTCTTCGGAGGAGCCGTGCGTGTGCTTCCTCTCTGAGACCGCCCTCTTGAGCCCTTCTTCAATGCGACTCCACTTTCAAAAAGGTCCTGTCCAGACCGGTTACAAGGGACGCTTGGCAGTAAAAAAAAAAATAAAAACAGAGTACCCTCCCGTCCTCCCTGAGTGAACTAATCCTGCTAGGCAACTCAGATTGATATAGTGGTAACGCAGAGATGCAGTAAGAGCTGTGTCATGAAAAGACAGCACGCCCCAGTCGGCGGGTATTCACCTGGCCCCGGTTTTTCAGCATCTCCTTGCAGTCCCACACACCCTCAAGCCTCTGAGGAGGAACCCATGCAAGTGGACCGGGCCCAGTTATCGGTAGCAGTGAGCCTGAAACCGTCCCGAACCGAGAAGCTATGTCTCTACAGCGCCAGCCGGACCTTTCCGCAGAAGCTGTACCGCACGTCCCCAGCGTCCGGGAAACGCTCACACCTAGGTGCAGTAGGATGAAGCGGACCTAGGTCAAGTTTCCTCCTCTGCCACGTTTGATGATGCCAGTGGAGGTGACTCTGATGCTGGACCTTCGTTCCGGAGTTCTGCATCCTAGGATTCGTGTCTGCCGGGACTTTCATCAAGCCTCATTGTAACCCGTACCGCATACCTGTTGACCCTGAGAAGCCCCTGCATATTTCTCGAGTCAGGAGGGGATCTCCTCAGTGACCCCATCCAGTACGTAAACCCGGCGAAGTTTTGACACTCCGTGTTTGGGGTGCTACATAAGGAGAAGATCGGGTTCCATGTTCTGTCCCGTGCTTCCTCGGGCGATCCTCTTGGGGCTTCCCTGGTTTGCAACGACCACGCCCCTCACGCTCGATTGGAAGACAGGCGAGTTCCTGTGTTGGGGACCCGGAATCCAGAACCAATGCTTGTGAGTAACCACGCCCGGAGCCATACCACATTCTCCCGCCACCGCTTGTCAAGCGTTGCCAGGCCTACATCGGGAGAACTAAAAAAATAAAGAAAAGGATTCAATCGTAGTCCTCCTCCCCAGCGGAGCCGGGTTTTTCTTCGTGCAGAAGAATGATGGTTCCCTCCGTCCGTGTATAGAACTTCAGGGTCTAAATAGAGATCACGTAAAGAACCGCTACCCTCTCCCACTGATACTCAGAGCTGTTTGACCATCTCAAGGGCTAAATTGTTTTCCAAGTTGGATCTACGAGGAGCCTATAACCTCGTCAGAATTCGGAGGGGACGAGCTGGAAGACGGCGTTCAAATTACCCGAGATGGACATTTTAGAGTACCTTCTGAGATAGCCTCTATGGCTCAGTAACGACCGCCGGTTTCCAAGAACTCTTCAACGATGTCTTCCGGGATCTCTTGTACACCGCGACATAGTGTACCAATATGACGTCCCTGATTTTCATCCCCTGATCTTCAGACTCACCTGCCCAAGTACGCATGTTCTGTCAACGTCTGCGCAGCAACCGACTGTAACTCCAAGCAGGAGAAAATGATTTATTCCATCGGACCCGCCTACCTTTTCCACCTCAGCTACATAATTCTCGGCTAAGGCCTAAAGAGGGACCGGCAAAACTCTCTGCGGTGCTACAATGGCCCTGTCCTGACGGTCCTTCGGCGATACAGCGCTTCCTGGCTTCGCAACATTCATCCGGCAATTTATTTCCCACTTCTCCACCTTGGTGGCTCCTATCGTGGCCCTACAGAAAATGCGAACCCGAGATTGTGATGAGACACTTCTAGTGGGGGGGGGGGGGGGGGGGGGGGGGGGGTACCCTCCTGGAACAGTCTGAGAAGGCATTTTGTGGATCTAAAGACGGCCGTTCTCACGCTTCCGGTCTTGCGTCGGCCTGATTCCGGAAGAGACGCGTTCTCTTTGGAGTTGGATTGCCTCTTCCGGGGGGCAGTGGGCGGTCCTCGCGCACAGAGAAGTTCAAAAAGCAAATTCACATGTGGTTCTTCTCTAATACCTTTTCGCCGGCTGACGGAAACTATGCCATTGGACTCCGGGAACTGCTTGGCCCATCAAATTTAGCCCTAGAGGAGTGGCGACATCTGCTGGTGAGGGGGCTCGTCACCTCAAACTACATCTTTTACAGACCACAAAAATTTTTTGACCTTCAGACGTCCAACGTCTTAACCCTCGCCAATACCGGTGGTCTCTTTTATTTTTCTCAGTTGATTTACTTGTATACATTTCCGCTGCAGAGAAAAACGTTCAAGCAGATGCCCTCCTCTCGTGCCTCGGACGTGGTCGGTGAGTAACCCCGTGTCACAAACACATCATTTTCCCACTCGGAACGGTTGGTTCACGTGGCTCCGCAGTCTCCAAAACATTCTACGCAAGACTTACGTGCCCGCTGGCACTCAGGAGGAAGAATCTGGAGTGGGGGCAATAAGCTCCTTTGAGTAGCAGGTCATGTCCGGAGCACAGAAGTCTATATAGCTTAGATCTCGGCGTCACTACTTGGTGGCCGACTCAAGCACAGGATGTCAGACTTCCACCCTCGCCTTGTGTCGACCTTGAGCTTGGAACAATGTCCCACGTGCCACAGGCGCCGCAGGTCTATTGCATCCTGCTGCCCGTTTGCCGGAAATCCCTTGGACGGACACATAGCGATGGACTTCGTCAAAGACCTACCAGTCACCTCTGGGAATTCAGTCCATCTGGGTCGTGATGGACCGGTTCTCAAAATGTCCCACATTGTGCCTCTCCCAGCCTTGCATCTGCCTCCTACAATTGCTAATCCTTTTCTTCCGGCATATCTTCCGGCTTCATGGACCTTGCCCTCACACATTGTCTCCGACCGCGGTGTTCATTTGTTTCCGCGATTTTGCGAGCATTGTGCTCCGACGTGCAGAGTCAAGTTGGACTTTTCAACGGTCATACCCACCCTCATTCCAATGGGCAGTGGAGAGAAGTAACCAGATTCTGGAGAATACCTGCGCCACTTGAGTCCGGACGTCAGGAACAACTGGACCAGCTGCTCCCGTGGGCTGAATTTTGCGTATAACCATCGGGACTCGGAAGTTGTTTTTTTTGCCCCGACGTCTCCCGTTATTAATGTAGTCTATGGTCCGCCACCCGCACCCCCCCACCCCCTGCCTCTGACCGGATTGCCACAGCAGGCAACGAACCAGTACGGGTTATCAAGGGCCATCTGGCAGGTAGACGCGATGTTCTCTACATCGGCTCTGCCCGGATGAAGTCTCAGGCAACAAAAGGAGAAGTCCTGCCCGCACGTTTCTCCCTGGGGACCAGTTTTGGCTCTCCTCAAGATAAGTGCGCGCTGAAGATCCCTAGTCGTAATTGGCCCTCGCATCCTCGGACCCTTCAAGGTTCGTCCGCCGATTGAACCTGGTGACATACAAGCTTGTTTGCCCTCCATCACGTCCGGATCCACAACGCATTTCATGTATCCTCCTTAAGCCTCTGGTTCTGAAACGGTTCTCTCGGAAGAAAGTGACGCTATCCCAGTAGCCGAATTCCACTGACATCTTCGAGGTAAAGACATTTTGGCTAATGAAAACGGACAGAGGAGTACTTTTCTTTCCTCGTCGGATTGGAGGGGCTTCGACATACCAAGTGAGAGATCCAGGGAGCCTGATCTAACATCCTGAATCGGGAGTCTCATCCTCAGATTTCTGCAGCCTAAAAGGAGGGGAGGCCTAAAGGGGGAGGGGGGTTAATGTAAACGTTTGCGCCGCGGACCAGGCACCGACCGCGGTCGCCACCCGCGTTATCCCATAACCGGGTCCCCCGGCGTGTACAGGGGGGTGCCGCGGGCGCACTGCCTAGATGCCACAGCGCCACCCGTTCCATCCACTCACCTGGCTCGCTCTCCGTCCGTTCCCTCGTCCCCCCGGCGCGGGCAATGCGCAGCGTGCCCTTGGGCGTGCGCGCGCTGGCTCGTCCTTGTGAATTTTAAAGGACAGTGTCCGGCAATTGGGTAAATGCGCTGGCGCGTTTCCTATATAAGTGTTGCACCACACGTCACTTTCCCTGCTGGATCTACGATGCCCCGAGCCTTATGAGAAGCGTTTCCTTAAAGTGTATTCCTGCCTCACCGTGTACCAGACCTCATCTCTAACGTTTCCCCGACTCGAACCTCTGTCCCCTGCCCAGACCTTCTGCCTGCCACGACTACATTCTCGGACTACGATTCTGTACCACGCTGCACCTCGGCCGCCCCGCGCGAGCAGGTCACGTGGTCATGGTTGACCGACCTGGAAGTCCTCACGCCGGACAAGCAAGGTCCATCCCGCTTTGCTGGCGGGGCTCTGTGAAAACAAGGGGCCTACTTATCATTCGTTTCCCGGCGGCGTGTTAACTACCATCGCTTGCGGTGGTCCGGCGGATCCACTACCCAGCCGTCACAAAGAAACAGCGTTTTTACAAAACAAATACCAATTCATTTTTGGCTGCTCAATTCTTTTGCGCAATTTACATCCAGTGGTTCATTAAGCCGATGTTCTGCTGCCTGTGGTGACAAAAGAACAGTCCTTATCACGCCAAAAAATACATTTTTCCTGTAGCATAATTCCACAAGCGAAGGTTAATTACATTTTCTCTCATGTTTGAAGCGTAAAAAGACACACCAATGTAACACGCTATAAAGACAGTAGTTGTGGTTATCTCATATTGTTTGTCCACAATTTACATCCCGGGTTAATTAAGCGTTGTTCTGCTGCTGTGGTGACTAAAGAAACTGCCTTTATTCACCGCCAAAAAATACATTTTTCCTGTAGCATAATTCACAAGCGAAGGGTTAATTAAACAATTTGTCTCTTGTTGTGTAGCGTAAAAAACACGCCATTTGTACCACACTGACAAATCTAGTATAATATTGTGGGTTTGCTCAATTGTTTGGCGCAATTTACAATCCAGGATTTAACTAATATTATTCTGGCAGATTGTACTCAGTAAAAGAAACTTACTTTTTCACCGCCACAGAAGAAATTCTGTAGCATAATTCATATCCTAAGGTTAATGCACACGAGTAGAGTGCATATCTATCTCCTTAGCAGTAATAACACCCCAAGACGGGAGTTTAAAACGGAGACATACAATGAGAACACATATCTACTCTACACTGGAGGAATTTTATATCCAGGGTTACCAAAGCTTGTTACTGGTTATTTGGAATCAAATACAGGGTGGGTATTATCATATACAAGATATCCTTCATCAAACAAAGTCTGTACATTTTAGAACAACAGTAAGTCAGACAGAGAGGTGGCAGCTCTTCACCTGCGAGTGGCAGAGGCACAAACATTGTCCAGCCCAGGTCGCCACACAGCAAAAGGGGACGTCCGCAGCATGGTTCACTCGGTGACACAACTGCCCGCTGTCATCAGCAGCCGTGAGCTGACTAGCAACCCCAAGGGTTTCTTATTGTTGACTAGGTCACCACTTCTCCCAGATACATCAGACAACCCCAGCCAAGAGTCGGAGGAACGTCAGACACAACCCAGTGTTGGCATTGCCCGAGCGGGTTAGCGGCCCTCACCCTGTCCTCAAACCGCCTCTGATCCCATCCGTTCCCTCCCCAAGATACTACTAGGTGGTCTGGGCTCATCGCCAACATATATGCAAGGAAAACAATATTAGGAGGGCATTCCAGCAGCTACTTAGCAGCGAAGAAATGGGGCGAATATCACCCTGCTTCTTGCAGTAAGGCCGGGGCCAAATGTATAGAGATGAGAGTGGCATGGGAGGTCATGTTGTGAGGGGTCAGCCTCTGCATACCAATGACCGGTGGATGAGGACAGCAAGTGACGTTGGAAACACAAATAGATTATGATGTAGCCGACGCGCACTTGGGAGCCGGGTGGAGGCAAGGGCTTCAACATCGTCAGGAAGAGGGTGTCAGCTTGCGCGTCAGGCACGCGCAGCCAGAAAGTGTGGTTGTGTGGCCGTAAGTCAGCATGGTAGCAGCAGTGTGAGGTCGGAGCCAAGCGGCCATGGGGTAAAAAACCCGCATCGCAGTCCAGAGGAAGGAGCGGCACAGGGGCTCTGCGATGGCAGTGTGCGTAGTAGTCACCAGTGCGGAGCAATGGCGGTATAATCCAATACTCGGCCGTGTGGCAGGTCTTTGCTAAGACACCAGAGGAGCCGAAATGGGTAATATTAGAAATCTGTGGCTAGAATGAAGCCGTGGCCAGGGGAGCTAACGTTGGCACCATGGCCCTGCGACAACCCATGCAGCGTCACCATCCGTGGCCTGGGAGAAACGGTGGCTCAGATGTGGTGGTCCCATCTGCGCCGCAGCAACATCAGCATCAGCGCCCAGTGGCACGCATGCCTTGCATCCAGTCTAGGCTTCAACCACCTCTCAGAATTGGAGCTGATTTCTCTTTGACAAACATCTCCTGTCCATATGCTCCTGCAACCTCGCTACTCATGGCGCCAGCCGTCGTTCAGCTGAGCGATTGCAAAGAGACAACGAATAAGCGTCCAACCATCCCCGTAGAGGGTGCATAACTGAACGTGCTCCTGTCCAACAGTATGTAGGGTACTGCAGTCCCATCCCTTTCCAATGGTGACCTGCACTGTTCAGAAGAACTAATAGGCTATGTGCCGGAGCCGAGATGGAGAGTTCAGCCGTAATTTAATTTCGCAAAAATGGCAGTACCAGCACATCATATAAATATGTAGTAAAAGAGGTGGGCCAGTCCCTATGAGCTTATCGGTTTGTTTCCAAGGTGCAACGCAGCGCGGACGACTGAGTCTGTATACTACGGTTCAGGCCAGTACAAGTCTCTTTACGGCCCCACTGGGTAATGTTGCTTTACTGCCCAGGCACACCAACAACATGGACAGGTGACGCCTCCTTTCACCTCCACGTTGTCAAACTCGGCTCCTGCGCCAATGTCCGCCACCTCCCCCTCCACCCCACACCACCATCTCAGCCTCCACAAGTACAGCTCCATCATACCTACATGTGAGGGCACAGCGGTGTCACGCATTACTACACCTGCTGCCTTGCGAACGAAGTCACACAGGGGATGGAACTGCTCCGCGTCATGCAGCAAAAATCGTGTGTGGCTTTCTCCCCTCGCCAACTGCAAATCGGAAACAATGGTGGACGGACAATGGGACGAACATGGTGTGCTGCGCTTGCACCGAGAGGGATGGACCATGTGCCCTGCATGGCACACGTGTTCAATCTGCTTTTGTGAAAAGGATCCTGAAGTCTTCCACCGATCTTCAGAAGAAACTGAAAAGGCCAGAAACTGTGCATGCACTCATCCATTCCTACAAGCCAGGAACACCCTCCTTCGAGATTGCAGTGGCAGAACGGCCTCCCCCTAGACACACTCTGATATGTGAGTTTCGCCCACCCTTTGGAATTCCATCCAGCATATACATGTTTGGACCGACTGATATAAACAAGAAAGACCATTAACGATTTTTTGATGACCAGGCGGACAGAGTACTCCCCTGTGTAAGCCTTTGATGTCAGCAGATGGCAGCACATGCGTGACACCTGCCGTTTGTTGAGGCCATTCGAGGAGGCCACGTTATTTGTCAGTCGCCAGACTACGGGATGAAAAACGTCATTCCACTTGCTTCATGTCCTGAAAAAGATGTCTGAAAAAATCTGGCTGGCAGGGGACTGGAGACTGGCGACTACATCTCCGGTCACCCCACATGAGTCCATGGGACTGAAATGGAGGAAGAGTAGGAGGGGGACATTGGAGCAGAAGCATTGTCTGTTGAAATGAGTGGATTTTTCTACCCAGGTGACAAGCGAGGAGTAGCCAGGAGCAGCTGGGAGGAGGTAGATGGAGATGAGGAAGACGAGACAGATGACCCGCAAGCACCGTGGCAGAATACATTGAAGATGGAGGCAGGGATCCCTCGGAGTCACTTGTGCAGATGTGCCCCGCAGCATGCTGATTTGCCTGCTAGTGACAGCTGAGTAAGTCAGCATCTGGCAGAGGGATGACTCTCTGGCTCTCCACCCTATTGGACCCTCGCTACCGTCCCAAAATGGGAAGCCCTTTTATCCCAGAGCTATGAAGAGGGAGTACAAACTCAAATACTAAGGGAAATCCTCCATAGTCATTTATGGCGCTGCCCTATGTCTGCATCGTCCCTCCTCTGACAGTCTGACTGGGGGGTTTCTTCAGCGCTCACATACTACTGCGCGGCTGTGAGGGAAGGTGAGGTGGGGTAGGAGCAGTAACCAGCCCCATCAGCAGCAACCAAGTCTTGGAAGTCACTGAAGAGCAGCATTCCTTCACCCGCCTAGTTAGGAGGGTCAGTCGCGCAGCAGGCATGGACCTGGAGTGCCGACCCTGAACCAACAGGTGGTGGCCTACTTGGACAGCACTCTGCCACCCTAGTTAGAATATCCGCTGGACTACAGGGCGATCAAACTGGGATGTGTGGGCCGCAACTTGCCGAGTTTTGCAGTGGAGAACTTCCTGCCCGGCCAGTAGTGTGGCATCAAAGCGGTGTTTCAGTTGCGGCGGGCGCCATCGTTACCCACAAGGAGAACCCCTTGTTCCACGGGAAATGGGAACGACTGACCTTTGTCAAGATGAATCGGGGTGGATCAGCCGGATTTCCACACACCAATGCCATATGCGTCAGACTACATCAGCCATGACGCCTCACCCAAAACTGGTGAGAAATGAGTCTGGGGTTCAAACTACCTGCCTCAACCACTATTCTGATATGCCGCCACCGCCTGATGCCAACACATCTGCTGACAGTTTCTCCATCTCCACCAACCATCTTTACCAGTACAGGTATTGCAACCACCACCACACTCTGTCATTGTGCCACTCTCTGATCTCATACTGCTCTGCTGTTGCTGGTGCCGTGACATCCACACTGTGTTCATAGTGCCACACTCTGACCCATCATGCTGTTTGCTCCTGCCGCCGTCACCTCCACTCTCTGTCATTGGTGCCACGCGTGGCCTACCCAGTTTTTCCACCTCCCTAATGTCATTGTGCCACTGCCTGACCTCATGCTGCTCCCCCCGTGACTGTCCCCCGTCTCCACTCTCATGTCATGTAGCCACTCTGTGGCCTACTACTGTTTTTTTTGCCACTCCAGAATTCAATTGTGCACTAGTCTGACCTCATGCTGCTGGCCGCTGACACCTCCACTCTGTTCTTTGTGCCACTCTGTGGCCTACTACTGTTTTTGCCAACCCACCGGTCCCCCCCCCCCCCCCCCACCCCCCCAGCCGGGCCCCCCACCCCTCCAGAATGTCATTGATTGCCACTGCCGACCTCATGCTTGCTCCCGCCGTGACCTCCACTCTCAGTCCATTGGTGCCACTCTGTGGCCTACTACAGGTATTTGGCCACCTCCAGAATTGTCATTGAGGGGGGGGGGGGGGGGGGGGATTGCTATCTGACCTCATGCTGCGACCGCCGTCACCTCACACTCTCTTTCATTGTGCCACTCTGTGGGCCCCCCAACCCCCCCATCCCACCCCCCCCTACTCCGTTTTTGCCACCTCCATATTGTGATTTGTGCCACTGTCTGACTCATGCTGCTGCCTCCGTCCCTCCACTCTCTGTCATTATGCCGACTGCTGTGGCTTACTCCAGTTTTTGCCACCTCCAGAATGTCCATTGTGCCACTTTCTGACCTCATGCTGCTTGCGCCGTCCACCTCCACTCTCTTGTCAATTGCTGCCACTCTGTGGCCTACTCCATTTTTTGCACCTCCAGAAGTCATGTGCCACTGTCAGACCTTCATGCTGCTGCCACCGTCACCTCCACTCTCTGTCATTGTGCCGCTCTGTGGCCTACTCAGTTTTTTTGCCACCTCCAGAAATGTCATTGTGCCACTGTCTGACCTCATGTTGCTACTGGCCGTGACCTACACACTGTGTCATTGTGCCACCTGTCTGACCACATGCGCTGCTGTTGGTCTGCTGCCGTGACCTACACACTGTGTCCTTGGTGTCCACTGTCTGAATTTATGCATGCTGCTGTGCTGCTGCGGTGACCTACAACTGTGTCATTGTGCCACACTGTGGTCTACTCCTATTTTTGCCACCTCTAAAATGTCATTGTGTGACACGGTCCTGACCTCTGCTGCTGCTGCTGTTTGATGCCGTCAAACTCCCCACTGTGTCATTGTGCCCACTCTGTGGCTACCCTGTTTTTGCCAGCTCAGAAAGTCATTGTGCCACTGTCTACCTCAGCTGCCTGTTTTGGGGCTGCCGCCGATCACCTCCACTCTCTGTCACTGAGTGTTGCCATCCCCTGAGTCCCTCAGCTTGTTTTTTTCCAGCTGTCGCTGCCATGACTTATCAGGCTACATCCCTCTTTAGTTTTTTGTCAGTTTTGCCCTCTAAGTGCCCAGTGAATTTATAGTGAAGCGATTCTAAGAGCGGCGCACTCATCGGCGTGTCATCACTTAAAACACAACATTGATAAACCAAACCAGCTCCCTCTGAATTTTAAGCATGTCACAATGTCTACAAGCACCCTGCAGGCTCTGTGCAAGCCTTGAAATATCCGTTTTTTAACGCGATTCCAGCCATAGTAATTTCGGGACGAAGATAATTTTTGTCGGAAATTCGGCGAAGTGACCGAACCGAATTTTTGAGAAATTCGCCCATCTCTAGATATAATACAATATTCACAAAAATGTGAGGGGTGTACTCACTTTTATGAGATACTGTATTTAACATAAGTCCAAACAAAGTACAATGGAAACATAAATTGACTAACAACTGGTACATTGGGAGAGAGGAACCTGCCTGTGAAGGCTTATAATCTACTAACTTTGGTCCAGGCTGAAACATTGTTCAATAAATGGACCATGGGAATGCTTGTATTCACTTTTGAATACTGTTCTTATGGAGCTATATTTTATATTTTTTACAACCTTTGACACAATTAATGTAATCCTGTTTATTTTCAAAAAGGTTTGCGATGGATTCAGTCTTATCTATACTGAATATAGTATATTACTCAGGGTTAGTGCAATGTTTATCTTGATTCAAGTCGGGCTTTATTTATTTGATTGCTCATTTAGCTTTTAAGAAACTTAAATGTGAGTGGAAATTTTCCACTGGTTATTTTTGAAGAGACAGGTGAAATATTTTTCCGTCCAAGGTGTATTATTTTTTTTTAAACATAATCACTTCATTGTGACATTACTACACCAGCTCAGGGATCTGGATAAGTTGGAGGCCTGGTCAGAGAAGTGTCAAATGAGGTTTAACATGGATGAATGTAAAGTTATGCACATGGGAAGGAAAAATCCATTCCAAGATAACTTGTTAAATGAAAAAACGCTAGGTAAAAGTGACATGGAGAAGCTGGGGAATTCTAGTGGACAGTAAACTTAATTGTAGCAGCCAGTGTCAGGCAGCCAGCAACCAAATACAAATAGGATCATGGGGTGTATTAAAGGGCATAGGTGCACATGATGAGAATATTATTCTACCACTGGTTAGACCACACATGGAATATTATGTACAGATTTTGGCACCAGTGCACAGGAAAGACATTGAAATGATTGAACAGGTTCAACGGCGGGCGACAAAAGATTAGCAAGACTAGGGTTATTTAGGTGAGAGAAAAGATGGCTTCCGGTGACATAATAACTATGTTTAAAAAGATCAAAGTTCTCCCAAGATCACTTTATACCGAGGATTGTATCTAGAACAAGGGGGCATCATCTACATCCTACCTACATAAATATAGAAATGGATTCTTTACTGTAAGAGCAGTGAGGCTATGGAACTCTCTGCCAGAAGAACTTGTCATGGTGAATTCACTAACAAAGTTCAAAAAGGTTCTGTATACATTTCTAGAATGCAATAATATAACAAATTATAGTGACTAGGATTTTGGAGAAGGGTCGTTGATCCAGGGATTTATTCTGATTGCCAGATTGGAGTCGGGAAGGATTTTTTCCCTAATATGAGGACAATTGGCTTCTACCTCATGGGGTTTTTTGCCTTCCTCTGGATCAACACTATAGGATCATAGGCTGAACTTGCAGACTATGGGTGACATGTATGATTCTCGCCGCGTTGGAGTGCACCTTTCCAGCAAAATCTGCGCCTGATTTATGTCGGCGCCGGGGCGGGCTCATACATATCATGTAAAGTCCACCGCACCTCGCCAGTGTAGGAGGCGCAGTGCGGGGACTTAGGCGCAGTGCGGGACAGCTCCTAATATTCGCCAGCCCGAGTTAGTTGCGATCATACATGCGATGTAAAGTCCGAACGCCATCACCAGTGTGTGGGGCGCAGTGCGGACTTAGTCGCAGTGCGGGAGCTGCACCGAACATCTATCGATTCGAGACAGCTGGAAAACAGCTGTGAAATCATTAAACATGTCCGTTGTGGAGTATGAATCTAAAAAATCGCCTTTATAATATGGCCGTCCAAACATTCTCTGAAAAAGAGCTAGAAACCTACTAAAAAAATACATAAATAAAAATCATCTTCCAAAAATCTGGAAGAAAGAACCGGCGCTATATCAGGAATTTGGATATTGGAAATGCCGGAAATAGAGTTATTCAAATTCTGTAAGCTATTCTCATTGGTCGGCAGAAACCCAGCCAATCAAATAAGAGCGACCGGTCTGAACCATTATAACCTATGAGAGAAATATTGACCAATCAAAATCAAAGGCAGTACAGTTCAAACACTACAGTAAAAATGCATAAAGATCTGATTGGTTGAGTGCTTGCGGGGCTTGGCAATCCTTGGCCAATTCAGAATAGGAGCGACAGGGACCCATTATAACCTATGGAAAGTAAGAACCAATCAAAATGCAAAGGCGGGACAGTTCAAATACAGAAAAAAGCAGAAAAGTAGCTGATTGGTTGAACTAGCGTGGGCTTTGCTATCCCGTCAAATCGAGCGCGAGCTACAAGTCCCATTGTAGTCTAGGGGGAGATATCAGGGCTGCACCTGAATTCTACGGTGTTGTCAGTGCCGTGCGGGCATGAGTATAAAAAAAAAAAACCCCTCTTCATTTTTATTAAGTTCAAATATATCAGTAAAAGATCTGAAACCTTCTATAAACCTAAATCAATTTAAATCCCGAACAACTGCAATTTGTCGCCAAGAGCCGCGCGTACATCAGATTTGTGATATAGAGTAATTGCCGGGAAAATAACCGTAATCAAAATGTTTAAGCTCATTCACATTGGTCGGCAAAAAACCAGCCAATCAGAAATAGGAGCGACAGGTCCCATTCAAACCTATGGAAGGAGTATTGGACCAATCAAAATAGGAGCGACAGGGACCCATTATAACCTATGGAGAAATATTGAACGCAATCATATTCCAAAGGCAGGACAATCAAAATACAGTAAAAAAAGCAGAAAAGAGATGATTGGTTGTGAGCTAAGGCGTTGGCTTGGCTATCCCGCAACTCAGGATCGCAGAGCTACTTCTCATAGAGTTCTAAGGAAAAGAAAAGCAGAGCTAGCTCTGTTTGTGGAATGGCTAACTTACAAAGCAGGCGCGGTTATATTGGAACCAATGGGAGAGCGAGCGAGCGACGCTCTTATGTTTTTTCTAAGCATTCTGGAATAAAAAATGTACATGGCCGAAAATCAATGATAAGACTACAGAAGTGTGTACCGAAGTTGTAAGTATAAAATGAACAATTAAATGGCGTAGGCGTAAAGAGAAAAAAAATAATAATTCAATATAATTATGTGTATATTTCTTTATTTGTTACACCCATACTATTGTATCCATGGCTGAGAGCCGAAATTGCATTCGCCGATTTCTCCATAGACTACAATGGGACAAGTAGCTCGCGCTCATGAATGGACTGGGATAAGCCAAGCCCCCGCTAGTTCTAACCCATCAGCTCTTTTCTGAAATATTTTTACTGTATTATGAACTGTCCCGCCTTTGATTTGATTGGTCTACTATATATTCTCCCATAGGTAATGAATGGTTCCTCAGTCGCTCTAATTCTGATTAGAGCCGAGATAGCCAAGCCCCCGCTAGAGCCTCAACGAATCAGCTCTTTCTGTATTTTTACTGTATTTTTGAACTAGTCCCATCCTTTGATTTTGGATTTGTCAATATTTCCTCCATAATTTTTTAATGGTTTCACAGCGCTCCTATTCTGATTGGCTGTGTTTATGCCGACCAATGAGAATAGCTTTTCATAATTTGAATAACTGATATTCCCAGACAAATGTTCCAATATCCCTATATTACCTAGATATATGTTACCGAGTCATATGACTTTTTCGAATGGAACGTGATATTTTTTATTAATTTTTTTTTATATTTGAGGGTTTTGAGCTCTTTTTCTGAGAATGTTTTACGCCTTTATACATGGCGGATTTTTCGAATCATACTCCAATGCCGCACGGAGCCGAGCGCTGAATTGTCTGTATCGCGATCTTCTAATGTTTTCCTCGCTATGGTTCCGTTCTCCCGCTTCACTTCGCTCGCCGGAAGCAATTTAGACCAGAATCAAGCTAGGTCGACTGTCGGTAGTGCCAAGAGCGCTAGTAAATGCGCCGCACTTTGGCGTCTCGCATGTTGTACATGCCTCATAGTTTTCGAGCGCGTTTGCCGCATCCCAGCCCATCTTGCAACGGCCCCTTCATGTGGAGGCGCAGCCGAAAGTGGAGATCGCGCTGCGCTAACATCGAGCATCCCTGCGGCCGACAGTGGATTCGGCGCCGGTGAGGCGCAGAAACCCAGACATCGGGGCGAAAAGCCGGTTCATACATGTCGCCCTATGTAACTATATAACCAAATCTATGTATCAGATCATATCACACACTTTAAACCACCTTTAAAAAAAGGAGAAGAAAAAAAAATGTCCATAATAATAAAGTACATGCCGTATCTCCTTGATCTCAATTCCAAGTAATACCCTTGAACTAGATAATTATTCCTTAGCCAATCATTCCATCTTTTTGTAATCTGATCATTTATTCCATGTCAATATTTATATCTGAGATTGATATTAACCTTATATAATACTTTCCTAATGATCTGTTAGACCCCCAGTTTACTTCCCTAAGTTTTTGTTTCACTTCGTCATTTGCAGGGTGATGTCCTAAGTTGGAATAAACTAATATCATATAAGTTTAGGAAATACTTCAAATCCTCGAAATCAATACTGGTAAACATGAAACAAATCTCCAATGCCACTACATTTTCTCCAACACAGAGTCAAGTCTGGAGGTTTTCAATAGGCAATTGTACTAATGCATTTATATTATTTTAATTGTTTCAATCTGTTTAATACAGGATGAATAATGACATTATAATCTACTGCTCGTAAGTTCTTGTTGGAAATTGTTCGGGAGTCTTTCCATACAGTTCATTCTACCATTGATACAACTAGTAAAAATCTCATGATACAACGTACATGCATCAACTCTGAAATTTATGAAAATGTATTTGATAACACCAAGTGTAGAATTAGAAGTTGCCTTCATGAAAATACGAAGATGTAACCACTAATTACATTTAAGAACACATTGGCCAGATGAAACTCTGGTAGAACAGACTTAAAAAAGCCACTCAGATCTGAAACAGATTTTTTTGACAGATAAAAGTTCAAAGCATAAAACATCAGCTGTTCAACACGGTAGAAGGCAGAGTTATGGCTTGGGCATTTATAGTTGCCAATAGAACTAAGTCGCTGGAGAGGGCATAGTCTGGAGCTGACATGACTGGTCGCACATCATGAGAGATCTTCTAGGGCCTTCTGAACCTGCCAAAATAAACCAGCCATCGGGCCATATTTATAGCATCCGCTGCGATCCTTAGATTCCCAGGACTACCTGCAGCTTGCTGCCACTCCGTGCCTGAAGATTTCCTTCAGAAAGCATGCATTCTCTTTAGGTGAAAATTTCCTAGAGAAAGCATGCATTCTCATGCTGAAATTTTGTGGCCTACCTCCGTGCAGCCACTCATGTGTGAGCCCGCCAAGTTTTCTGCCACCGGACCAAGGTTAAGAGAGAAGCTGCTTTACTTTTTCTCCTTACCTACAGGGGATCTTTTAGCTGAATACTACACATACCGTCCCAGTACCAAACGAGCCATGGCCTATTTCTGCTGTCTCTATGGGCTGCCTCTGGTCTTGTGACCACTGGAATCTTATCTCCAGAAATCATATGTACCAACATGGGGTACCGGAAATCACCTGTCTGCTTCCGGTCCACTTTGTATTTATCTTGCAGTTAGGGATGAACGATATTATCGACAAAAGTTGAAATGGCACAATTTTTAGGCTGATCGGAAATTTTCGATCACGCGATATTTTAGGTGACAATCTTACAGATAATCTATTACTATCGCGCCATTTTCAGCGTTTTCTGTCATTTTGGCAGCCAGCCAATCAGCTCTGAGGCTAGAGGTGGGTGAGGAGGATGTACAACTTCACCACTTTGTGGTGTATGGATCTCATTGGCTGCATAAATCACGTGACCTCGTTTTATCTATGATGCTGCATTTCCTGTTTCAGCTCATACTCTGTCTATGCTTCTTCACAGCAGGACGTGTCTGTCTGTGTTTAAACCAATAGCTGTTCTAACAGCTCTGATAGTCACTTCTAATACAAGAAACCATCCACCTACTGCTTAGAATAGAGTTAGATTAGAGATTCTTATTTTAGGTTTGATAAAGTTTTTAAGGATATCTACTGGTGTGTTTTAGCCTGCGGGGTGGGGGGGGGGGGGGCTTTAGCAGGAGAGGCTTTTGAAACGGAGGGGGGGATATTTTGCAGCTCAGTGTGTTCTGTGATCTTCAATTGAAAAAATAATTGTTTTTACCAATTTTTTGGCCAGCAGACCTCTGCTAGCAGTTGAAAATTGTCCCTGTGTTTTCAGTTCTTTGCAATCATTGCGTGTCAGTGTTCCCAAAACCGGCTTAACTTATCCCTATAACTTTTAATTTGTTTTACTGAAGTCCGTGCGTCTCAGTTTGGCGCAAACAGTCCAGTTGTAAAGAAAAATTGTGTTCTACAAATTTCCTAGTAAATTACGTTGTAGTCAGTGGTTGCGAAGGCTGCCATTAAGCCATTATAACTTTTTAATATTTATTTCACTCAGTGCTTTTCTGTTTGGTGCTAATCATGCATTTGTACGATAGTTTGTTGAAAACTATCAATTGCTAGTTCTACTGGGCAGTTGTAAATCTCAGGGACTGAGGGAAGAACACTGTTGATTTTGCTTTACAGTTCTTCACCAGCCCGAAATTTAACAGATATTTGTTGAAAAAAATTTGTTTTTTTCCTTAGTTGGTTTTGGGAAAAATTAGAGGGATTTAAGAATAGCGTGATTTGCCCCCTTTCAATGAGAGATGTAAAAATCTCTTCCATCCCTTTTTAAATTTGTATTTTCAAACGGGAGCGAAAGGCAGGTGGTGAGTGAGAAAAAGAGGGGTGTAGGAAAGGGTTTGTGTTGAGCGATTTTTATCGAAAAAAGTTAAAAATCGGAAAGGGTTTTTTATGGGTTTAAATTTTTCCAGATCATGCGATAATTAAGGTTAAAATCTGTGCATCATCTTTTTAAAGATCGGGGCCTTTTTCGGGTTTTCCTGTAATTTTGGGGGCCCCGGAAAAATCGATTACGAATGGGAGCAGGGTGAGAGGGTGTGTGCGACGTCTTGACGGGGATGTGTTGGTTGCGATTGGCTGGAAAAAATCACATAAACCTCTTTTTTACTTTAAAAACAGCTTTCCCCTGTTTCAGCCTCGTTTTCTCTCAGCGTCTCTTTGGGATGGGGAAATGCGTTTCCCTGTGGCCAAAACCCCCAGCGAAATTAGTCTATTTTTTGCACAGAAAAACCCTTTTACTATTAGCTGTGACCCTTTCCCAATTTAGTTGGGTTTGGGGAATTTGAACATTTTATTTTAGTTAGTTTAGAAAAATTTTAAAGCAGAATCTACCGCTGTAAATTCACGGCGGGGGGGGGAGGGGGGGGGGGGGGCCCCCCCCCCCCGGGGGGCGAACAAAAGACAAGCTCTATCTATAAAGCCCCCACGGGAAAAAGTTACCAAAGGGACTTAGAAAGTTTTAGCCCATTGTAGGGGGTTTTATCTTTATTTTTAAACCCGGGTTTGCTTTTTAAAATTTTTTCCCTGGATATTGGGAAGCCTGAACTTATATTGGATAAAAAAAAAAATTTTAGTAACTGCGGGGTTCTCTTTGTTAGGGAAAACCCCAAACTTTTATTATCATTTTACTTTTCAGAAAGGTGTTAAATTTTTACCCATTACCCCTGTGACTGTTGATATATCCACCTTGCATTTAAAATTTCCCAAACCAGCAATCTTTTTGTGAGCCCCAAGGGTTTTTTTGTTTGTTCCCAAAAAATTTCCCTTTGTATCGTACAAATTCATCAAATTTAAAGTTTTTTTTTTAAACCTTTTGCGCCCCAAAGCACTGTTCATTGACGCAGCATCTACGAAAATTTTTAAAAAACAGAATTCTATATTCCCCAACAGGTGAATTGTAAGGTGCAAAAAAATACATTTTTTTATATCAAAAAATAAACATTTAACGTTTTTTTTTTGACTTTTCCCAAACCCCAAGCACTGTTCATTCACGCAGCATCTATTTAAATTTTCTTAAAACACCCAATTCTTTTTTCCCCCCCAACAGGTAAATTTGGGAAAGGTGAAAAAAAATCCCTTTTAAATTATATAAAAAATTTAAACCTTTACGTGTTTTTTAAATTTTGCGCCCCCATAAATGTTCATTGACCAGCATCTACGTAAATCTTAAAACAGAAAATTTTTTATTCACCCAGGTGAATTGAAAGGTGCAAAAAAAAAACCGTTTATTATATAAAAAACCATAAAGTTACGTGTTTTTTGATTTTTTTGGCACCCAGAATTTTCATTGCCGCAAAATTACGAAAAATTTTAAAAACAGAAATTCTTTATTCACCACAGGTAAATTTAAAAGGGTTTCCAAAAAATACGGGTTTATTATATCAAAACTTTAACAGTTACGTGTTTTTTGACTTTTGCGAAACCCCGAACTGTTCATTGAAAACAGACTACTTTAAATTTTAAAACAGAAAATTCTTTTTATTCACCCCAGGTAAATTGAAAGGTGAAAAAAATTTTACTTTATTATATAAAAAACAAAAACAGTTACGTGTTTTTTGATTTTTGCGCCCCCAAAAAGCACTGTTCATTGACGCAGCTTTCTCGTAAATTTTAAAAAACACCCAATTCTATATTCCCCACAGGTGAATTGAAAGGTGAAAAAAAATACGGGTTTATTATACCCAAAACATAAACATTTAAACGTGTTTTTTGACTTTTGCGCACCCAGCACTGTTTTTGACCCCGAATCTCCCGTAAATTTTTTAAAAAGCAATTCTTTTTTCCACCACGGGTTTGAATTAAAAGGTGAAAAAAAATACGTTTATTATTTTCAAAAAAAATTAACAGTTACGTTTTTTTTTTACTTTTGCGCCCCCCAGCACTTTTCATTGACGCGGGGCTTCTACGAAAAATTTTTAAAACGGGAAATTTATTTTCACGACGGGTTTTGAATTGAAAGGTGAAAAAAAAATTCCCCTTTTAAATTATATCAAAACATAAACAGTTACGGGGTTTTTTGATTTTGCGCACCAGCACTGTTCTTTGGGACGGAGCATCTACGTAAATCTTAAAACAGCTTTTTAAATATTCCCCAGGTGAATTAAAAGGTGAAAAAAAAAATTACAGTTTAAAATATCAAAACATAACATTTAAAGTTTTTTTTTTGCCCTTTTTGCGAAACCCCCGGGCACTGTTCATTGCGCAGCATTTTACTTTTTATAATTTTTTAAAAAACGGGCAATTCTATATTCCCCAACAGGTAAATTTTGAAAGGTGCAAAAAAATACATTTTTATTTATCAAAACATAAAAGTTACGTGTTTTTTGATTTTTTGCGCACCCACACTGTTCATTGACGCAGCATCTACGTAAATTTTAAAAAAACAGCAATTTATTTTTCAACCAGGTGAATTGAAAGGGGGAAAAAAATTCCCCGTTTTTTAAATATAAAAATAAACAGTTAGGGGTTGTTTTTTGATTTTTGGCACCCAGCACTGTTCAATTGACGCACATCAAAGTAAATTTTAAAAAACAGCAATTTATATTCACCAAAGGGTAAATTTGGGAAAGGTGAAAAAAAATACCGTTTATTATACCCAAAACAAAAAACAGTTACGTTTTTTTGATTTTTTGGCGCAAAAAAATAAATTTTTCATTGACCCCGGGCATCTACGTAAATTTTTAAAACAGCAATTCTATATTCCCCACAGGGGGAATTGAAAGGTGAAAAAAATACCGTTTTTATATAAAAAATTAACGTTAGGGTTTTTTTTTTTTGTGGACTTTTGCCCCACCCGGCATGTTCATTTCACGCGCATCTAGTAAATCTTAAAACTGAAATTCAAATATTCCCCACAGGTAAATTTTGAAAGGTGCAAAAAATACAGTTTATTATACCCAAAACATAAAGTTAGGGTTTTTTGATTTTGCGCCCCCGCACTGTTCTTTGGGACGCGGCATCTACGAAAATTTTTAAACAGAAATTTTTAATTTCACCAAGGGAATTGAAAGGTGCAAAAAATTTCCGTTTTATTTATAAAAAACATAACATTTAAATTTTTTTTTTAAACTTTTTCCCGAAACCCAGCCCCGTTCATTGACGCCGGGCATCTAGGGTAAATCTTAAAACAGCAATTCTATTTTTCACCGGGGGTGAATTAAAGGTGAAAAAAAAATACAGTTTATTATATCAAAAAAAAAAAACAGTTACGGTTTTTTGACTTTTGCGCCCGAAATTTTTCATTAAAGAGCTTTACTTTAAATTTTTTAAAACACCCAATTTTTTATTCCCCAAACAGGGGGGAATTTGAAAGGTCCCCAAAAAAATACCGTTTATTATATCAAAAAAAAACGTTACGGTTTTTTGATTTTTGCGAAACCCAGAAATGTTCTTTGCCCGCAGAATCTACGTAAAATTTTTTAAAAACGCTTTTCCCTATTTTAACCCCCAGGTTTGAATTAAAAAGGTGCAAAAAATACAGTTTTTTAATATAAAAAACAAAACCCGTTACGTGTTTTTTGACTTTTGCGCCCCCAGCACTGTTCATTGAGCAGCATCTACGAAAATTCTTAAAACAGCAATTCTTATTCACCACAGGTGAATTGAAAGGTGAAAAAAAATACGGGTTTTAATTATATAAAAAACTTTAACAGTTACGTTTTTTTTGGGACTTTTGCCCCACCCAGCATGTTCATTGACGCTGAAATCTACGAAAAACCCTTAAAACGGAAATTCTATATTCCCCACAGGTAAAAATTAAAAAGGGGGCAAAAAAAAACGTTTATTATATCAAAAAAAAACGATACGTTTTTTTTTTGGACTTTTTGCCAGTCCAGATTTGTTGTTTAAAACCCCTTGCATTTTTAAATTTTTGGAAATCCAGCAATTTTGTTTTAAATTAGAGGGATTTGAGAATAGCTTTAAATTTGCCGTTTTTAAAAAAGGACTTTCCAAAACTTTCCATCCCTTCTCAAATTTTTAAAATTTCTGAAACAGGGGAGCAAAATGCAGGTGGTAAGCGAGCAAAGGGGGGGGTTTTAAGCACATGGAGGGTAGAGGTACGGAGAAGGTGCCCCTTTCCCAGTGCGGCGCAAACGCTTGCCAGGGACGTAAAGTTGCAGGACCGTCGGCCCTGCATCGCTGGGTCGGGGCCCTTTGGTAAATTTCTAAGTCCCCGAACTTCGTCGCCAATTGTCCTTCAAGTGGTTAATGAAAACCTCCCATCTACAGTCTTCCCTCCTGTCCTCGAAAGTAACGGCCAAAAATGTCTTCATCAGAATCATCAGAAATTTGCCCAAACATAAAGAACCCCAAAAATTGTAAAACTCGTGTACCCCCCCAATGTGGTAATCCATTTTTGAAGACCTTTTTGGGACAAAATGGGTTTGGGGTCAGAAAAAGGTTTAAAAGATCAAGGGGCCCAAAAAAAGGATGATTTTTTCCTGCTCTGAGGGCCCCGGTTTAAATGTTTTGCCATCAGGGAGGTAAAAGGAACCCCGGGTCAATGGAAAAAAATCCCGGGCGGCCCGGCAACGCCTTCCCAGTCCCCCCTTGTTTACCCCGGCTTTGGAGGGCAAAAAGTGGGGACGGCCCAAGTCCCCTTGTGTTGATGATGATGTTGATGAGACATTGGGAAATCCACCCGGGTTTTTTTCCGCAAAATTTTGCTTGCGGGGCCTTCATCAGTGGAGGGAGGAGGAAGACGAGGGGGTAGTGTAAAAACGGGGTCCCGGCAAAAAAAAGGGAGGGGGGCGGTCGCAAAAGCCCGCTGTTATGATTCCGCCAGCCACGGTCAGGGGAAAAAACCCCGCTCCTCGCCTTTTTTCGCTGTCAAAAAGGCCCCCCAAGGAAACCTTTTAAAGCCGGGGCCCCCTTTTTTTGGGGCCAACCTCTGATTCCCCCCAGCGATGTCATATGCCCCCTTTTGCCGAAAAAGGCATAATTTAGAGGCAAAAAACCTTTTAAGTGGTTAAACACCCCCAAAACATGTCTTTACATGCAGCGAATGCATGAGTTGAAAGGGAAAGGGAACATTTGGCCCAAAAAAAAGGCCAGACCGACCCCGGGGCTCCAACCACTGTACCCCTCTTTTTCCTCCGCCTCCTCCTCCCCCGGGCCCCACCACCAAGCGTTCCTCAGCTGCCCATGTCTCTCGGGAGTTTTGATCGGGGGTTTCCCCCCCCCCCCCCCCCCCCCCCCCCCCGTTTTCGGGCCTCCCCCCGTGCCCAAGTCCCCCAGCACCCCCAGAGACCCATCCTCCCCCTTTTCCCCTTTCCGCCAGTTTGATGACCTGCACGCCGTACGCGGCCAGCCCTGGCAGGCCAGCCTTCTGTTTTTCCAGGTTTGGGAGCAGAAAAAAACACTTTAACCCAAACTACCCCAAAACCCAAAAAAGCCTGAATGTCGGCATTGCCGGTTTTTGGGCCTTTGGGAAAAATGTTCCCTTTTCCGTTTTGGTGGACAAAGATGGGTTCCCCACGTCATGGCCCCTTCCCTGCCCCCAATACCGGGGGCCGGGAGCAGGCATTTCTTTGCCCAGAAAAGGGGCCCCCTCCCCGGGCCCAAAAACCAGTGTCATTTTAAAAAATTTTCAAGGGCCCATTGCTGCATCTGTGCCCGGGAAAAAAAAAGGCCCAAACTGACCACCGAACATGGACTAGTAAGCCCCGGCCCAAAGGCCGTTTTATCTCTGTGACAGTTCACTGGGTGAGGGCGGGTGGATGTCTCTGGGGGTTGACGGTGGCTCTCGGCTCGGCGCCCGTCTTAAAAAACCGCAGGGATGGTGCGGGGCCCTTTTCCCCCAAAAAAGGTCCTTGGTGGCACCCTTTTGCCCAGAGAAAAAAAACCAACCCGTTTTGAAATTAATCTGTTTTTGGAGACCGTCCCCACACAGGTCAGGAGCTGGGGAAACGGCTCTCCGAACGAAAACCCCCGAGCCGGGGGTTGGGGGGAAAAAGAACCTTTTGCCGGGGAAAAGGTGGTTGCGTTTAACAGGCGAAATCTGCTGGCCCCCCTTTTAAGATCGGAGGCTGGAGCACTCCTTTGCCTGGCAAAAGTAAAGAACTGGTCGTCCGGGAAATTTTCTAAAGAGCTCCCCGGGTTTCGGGACAGCCTATGAAGAAGGCTCGAGGTTTTGGGGTTCGCACTTCCCGTTCCCCCCGGGGGTTGTCCCACTTGGCTGCCCTTGCGAGGGCAAACTCGGCCTCCCCGTCAAAACCCTCTCCCTTGTTGGCGTGGGCAACACGCTGGGAAATTTCCCCCTCCACTTTCTCCCCGCGATTGTGGCAGCAGTGCAATGCCATTAGCAAGGAAGGGGGAAATGAACATGGGGCCTTTAAAAGCAGCGGGTTTCGGCCCCCCCGGGGTGTTGAGCCACCCAGGTGGGGGGCAGGTGAAAGAGCTCTGCACCATCCCTTTCCATTTTGAAAAAGCCACCAAAAAAGGTCCCGTTTCGGGCCAAAGCCCCCGGGCAGCATGGCATTGTGGTGAAAATTTTGTTTGGGGAAAGATCAATTGGGGCCTCTGAAAAAAACAGGTCCCGCCAGGGCGGGAGGGGAGGGCGGACACAGATGCGGACCCCGGAAAACTTTCTTCCCTCCAAAAAACCAAAAATGGCCCGAAAAGTTTCACTATTTCATCGGTCTTCATTAAGAAATGGTTTTGGGGTCCAGAAACTAGGCAAAAGGGGGCGCATCAGCCCCTCGGGACCCTAAAACTTTAGGCAAAATCAGGGCTGTGGGTTTAAGGGGTGTGGGCCCGGGGGCAGCGGAGGAAAAAGGAGGGGGGTATTCCTGACACCCTTTTTTAACCCACGTCCCCGTTGGAAAGGGTTGGGCGGAAATTTTAGGCGGAAAGGAGGGGAGATGAGGAAGATTTAGTTTGCTAGTGCCCCCTTGACCCCCAAAGGGTTGGGGAAATCAAGCTCCCTCTCTACATGAGTGCTTTGATTTTCCATTTTCTTTCCCAAAATGTTCCCTCGCATTAAGGCCCTCAAAATGAACAAAAGTTACTGGGTGGCCCCCTCCTGGGGTCCCCCGGGACGAACAAAACTCAGCACTTTCCTTCCCCCCACCCAAATAGAGAGTAAAATTTCAGGAAATGGGGAAACCCTTTCTGATTTTATCCAAAAAGGGGAATTGTTGCGTCTGTTCACGTTCCCCCAAAAAGTCACGGGGAACAACATTTAGCGACGTGACAGCAGTAGAGTGCCAAATTGGCGTAGCGGCCGCCCGAAGGCAAAAGGGGGCAGAAGCCTAATGGGTGATCTCCCGGCAATTTTATTTACCACCTCACCCCGCTTTTTAATGCAGGGCACAATACAAAAACCCCGAGACCCGCCCTTTAAAAAACATGGTGCACAAAACCCTTTTGCGTTCAACACCAAAGTTTTTGGATGTGTTCCCGGGCCCAATAGACTTTGGGTATCCAAAATGGACGGGAAAGGCCCGACTGGGTCGTTCCCCGCCTTTGAGGTGCTGTCCTGCCCAGGGAGCCCGGTAAAATCTGAGCGGGACTTCAGCACCCGCCGGAGGAGTCAAAGACAAACGCATCCGGCTTTCCCAGATAAGTGGATGTTTGGGCTTTCATAAGATGAATCAGGCATGGATCTCTGTTTATGTTGTTGGGCCCCAAATTTCCCAGGGGCACGATTAGTTGGGGTTTACTTCACATTCCTTTTTAACAGAAATGGTCCTTTTTGAAAAAAATTTTTTTTAAAAAGATCAGTTTTACTGCAATTTTTTTTCATTTTCCCAAAAAGTTTTATTTTGCCCGGTTTTGCTGGAGGAGAATGTTAAAAAACACCAAGGGTTTATGCCCAAAAAATATTCCATTTCTTTACTTTTATCTTTAGAATTTTTTTGGGATTGTCAATGGTTTTGGGGTCATGTTGCCCCACAATTTTTTTTAAAAATGGCTTTAGAAGTCATATTTTAATTTTTTGGGGTCATGTTGCTTTTTGGAAATTCCCGCAATAATTATGGGTTCCTTTTTTGGAAAAGAAAAAGGGGCTTCTAAGTGGAATTTTTCCCTAAAAATTTTTTTAAAATGGTGGGGAAGTATATTTTTAATTTTTTGGGGTCATGTTGCCGTGGATAAAAATATAATTTATGGTCCTTTTGGAAAAGGAAAAATGTGGGGGGGTTCTAAATGGCTTTTTCCCTCACAAAATTTTTTTTTTTTCAGTGGTGGGAAAGGGAAGTCATTTTTATAATTTTTTTTTTTGGGGGTCTGCTTTGAAAGCAGGGAATAATAAAGGTCCCCTTTTAAAAAAAAGTTGTTTTAATTGACATTTGTTCTTCCAATTTCAAAAGGGGGCTCAAGGGGCATGTTTTTAATTTTTGGGGGCATTTTGCTGTTTTCATTTCAGCTTTAATACGGGCCTTTTTATAAAAAATGTTGTTTTAAAAAAAACATTTGTTTTTCCCCAATTGTCCAAAAATGGCTTAAAGGGGCATTTCTTTGAATTTTTGGGGGCATTTTGTTTTGACATGCAGCTATACTTAAAAAAAAAAAGGGGGGGGCCCCTTTTTATTTAAAAAATGTTGTTTCTAACAGACATTTGTTCTTAAAAAATTTTTCAAGAGGGGGTTAAGGGGTTAAAGGTTGCTGTCAGAAACAGGAAAGGTAGGACACGTTAATTGGGGCCCCAAAATTGCAAAATTTTTGTTTTTTCAAGATCTTTAACTAGCTATCAATCCCCGTATTTTAAAAAAAACCCCTTTAAAATTTTAAAATTAAAAAAAAAAGGGAAAAAAAGAATGGTGGGGTTCCATTCCCATTTTTTTAAAAATTTTTGGGGGTTTAGAATTAAAAATACTAAAAAATTGCGGGACAAAAAAAGTGGTAAAAAAATTCCTCGAATTGTTTCAAAGGGGGGGGGGTTACAGGGAAAAATTGACCTGTTTTAGGTTATTCAGAGGACATGGAATATGGAGCACGGACGAGGAAAAAAGTACAGGACAATTTCCCCCCAGCCCCCCCTTAGTTTAAAAAGAGAAAAGAATGCCAAAAAAAAAAAGGGCACCTGGGTGTAACAAAGGAGCGTTAACCCCCCAGTTTTTTCCAAGGAAGCAATTTTGGTTTTGCAATTTATTTGGAGGGGCAAAACGCTACCCAGGTTTGACGGTTTTTTGAGGAAGGATGGAGTTTCACCCCCTTCGCTTCCCCAATCTGCCTTTAGCAAGGGCAGTTTTCGTTGCTGCGTAAACAGGGCAATTTTTTAAACCTTTCTTTTTAATAGGGTGCGGAGCCGCCTGGGCTTCCCCCGCCCCCCAAATGTAACTCCGGCCCTGGGTTTATGCTGTGGCACAGGAAAAGGGATAGTCAAAAATCCAGGTTCAACATAAAAGGGGTGGGTTTAAAAAAATCCTTTTTCCGGCACTTTTTAATTGGGGGAAAACAGGTTTAATGGTAAAAATGCGGTTCCCGGAAGGTTTAGTCAATGTCCAGTTCAACTAAAATGGTTTTTTGAAAGGGCTCCCTTTTTCCGGGGGATTTTTAATTTTGGGGGTCAGACAGATTTAATGGTAAAAACTGCGGTCGGAAAGGTATAGTCAATGTCCATTCAACAAAAAAAGGTGGTTTAAAGACTCCTTTTTTTTCCAGGCCTTTTTAAAACTGTGGGTCAGAAAAGGTTTTTGGGTATGCTGCGGTCCAAAGGGCAGGGTTTGTCAATGTCCCGTTAACTAAAAAAGGTGGTTGAAAGCCCCCTTTTTTTTTTCCCGCATTTTTAAACTGTAGGTCAGACAGGTTTTAAAAGGTAAAATGCGGTTTAAAGGACAGTTTAGTTTAATTTTCCGTTCAAAATAAAATGGTGGTTGAAAAACTTCCTTTTTTTCCAGACTTTTTAATCTGTGGGTCAGAAAAGGTTTAAGGGTCATTTCTGCGGGCCCGGACAGGGTTTGTCATTGTCCAGTTTTAATAAAAAAGGTGGTTTTAAAGGGCTACTTTCTTCCCGGGACTTTTTAATCTGTGGGTCATGCAGGTTTTTAGGGTCATGTGCGTTCCAGGACAGGGATATTCAATTTTCCAGTTAAGTTTAAAAAGTGGTTTTTAAAAAATACTGCCTTCTGGCACTTTTTTTAAATTTTTGGGTGGGTGCAGGTTTAAAGGGGCATGCTGTGGGACAAGAAAAGGGGTAGTTTAATGGGGTGGGTTACTTTTTTTCTGTGGGGTTTTATGCCCAAATGTTGTTTCCCTAAGATTTTAGCAGGTATCCAAATTTGGGCTGTTTTTTGGTTTTTAATTTCCCGGGTTCTCCGCCCTGTTTGGGTTTTAAGAATTTTAAAAGGGGTTTTTTTGCTCTCCCATAGACTTTAAAGGCATGGTTTATTAAACGCTGTCCTATCGAAAAAAAACCTTTTCGATGGTGGCCCACTAAACGGCTATCGCCCCTTTTCGATAGCCAACGTAATCGCTCAACACTACTAAGATCCTCAGAGAAAAAAGTTCCATACTGTTGGGGCTTTCCTGTCAAATTGATCATCTCCAAAGACGACTCCCAAAAATTTCTTGTTTTTTCCCAGCCCTTTTTTTGAGAGATTTAAAATCCTGGAATTACTTCCTTCTTCGGACTCCAGCTTGAGGGAAAGAAAAAAGTCTGACAAGAAAAATTTTAACCCTCTGTTTGGGCGACAAAGCCCCAAGATCTGGGAAAACAAGGGGGAAAGGATTGGGAATTTTCTTCACCCTCCTTTATGTTAAGGGTTTTTGTCTGTTGGTTGGTTTCGCTAAAGGTCCCCTGGCATTGCTTTGTTTAAACTTTAGACAGGCTTTCTTCTTTTTAGGAAAAATTTATCAAAGAACATTGGTTATGTTGTTGCAATAAATGCTGTTTATTCTTCCCTTTCTTTCCCCCTAGGTACAGGCCCTCTCTATCTTTAAGGAAGTTCCATGCAGTTAAGCACTTTTTCTTTATATGTGTGGTTCTCCTATATTTACATTTGTTTTTTTGTCATTCAAGGGTCTTTCATACAATGTAAGGGCCTAAAAATGCACTTTTTAAAAGGGCTTTACTATAGGAGTTGTAGTAAAAATTTTAAAAGTGCATTCTCCCCGGGCACTCATTTGGTTGTTTAGGAAAAAAAGGAAAAAGTTTTTCCCTTTTTTCTTTTTTAAACTTAAAAAAAAAGGGTATTCAAATGGCTAAGAATGGATGTTTGATAATCTGTGGCGATTTTAAGACTGTAATCTCAAAAGAAAAGGAAAGATCAAGGGGTAGAGAAACTGCTATTGCTTAATTGAACTCTCTTTTATAAGGAGGATTTACATGATTATGGAGATACTGTCACTCTACTTAGAGAGACTACACTTTCTTTGGTTGACAGTCCATTCCTAATAAAAGTGACATACAAAACACGACAAGACAGACAGACACAATCAAGGGAAAAGTCAGACGGGAAAAGGGGGGCAAAACCAGAGATAGGGAAGCCAAGTCAAAAAAAGGAAGTCTTTAAAAAAAAGGCCAAAAAATTAAAAAAAGCAAGCCGTCCAAAAAAAAAAATTTGACTCACAAAAAGGGAAAAAAAGGGGCAGGGATAGTTTTGCAGTCTCTTATAAAAGTATAGAGGGAAAGATATATATATGTCCGCTCCAATCAATACAGGAGGGTGGTGCTCAAATAAAAAGAAAGAGCCCAAATTTTGGGGTTGGGGGTGTCTGTGAAGTGTGCCGATTCCCTGATATATTTTTTCCCCAAAAAAAGGATTTTGCAGAAGAAAAATGGGGGTGGAGGGGTCGTAAAAAATTTTTTAAGGACTTGTATTCCAAATAGAATAGAAATGCCAGCTGAAGCTACAAGGAGATTATGACAAGTAGTGATCCAGAGACAAAGTGGTCTTCCCAAAGGGATTTTCAGATCCCCGGGATTGGGGCATGGTTGGGGCCAGCCCTTGATACCAGACCACACAAAACAAAAATCAGGAATCAACGGAAAATGAGTGGGTTTAAGGGGAAAAATAAAAAATCACGTTTAAAATCTAGATTTTTGCAGTAAGCACAAAATAGAAAAAGCAGAAAATTTGGGGGGTGGTGGGGAAAAAACATCAATCAAACACAGTCAGACAGAAATCGGGGGTGTTTAGACCAGTGTAAAAAAGCACGCGTCATTTAAAAGGGGGTTTTATCATTTTTTTTGATATGGTTTTTTCAGAATAAGGGGGGCAGTGAAAAAAAGCAACTTTTCAAATTTGGGTGTCATTTTCAAAGCTTTTTTTTGTTTTTTCAGTATCCCTTATCTGTTTCTGTAAAACAGTTCCCCAGTGGCGGTCAGATTTCACCCCTTTATTTCATTGGTGGGGCGGTCTAATAATTTACATTTTTGTTCGGCCCCCGGTCGTATTCCCGGGAGCGAGGATTCCCTTTCCCCTCTCACTCAGAATAAGGGGCCCGGGAAAAAAATTCATTCTCTAAGTAGAAACTTTCCTCATTGACCCCTGAAGCTGTTTACAAAACAGAAAAAAAGCAGAATTGTGCCCCGGTGCTAATGCCCTGCAAGAAGGGAGAGGATCTGTGCTCTTGGGGGAATTCATAGAAGAATGGATTAAAACTTTAAAAAAAAACCCCCATCTGTTTAGAGGGGGAAAGGATCGTGCTCTGGTTCATTGAAGACTGTCTAGACTTTGGTACAGGCCCGTGGTATGTAAAAAAGCTCTTACAAAATAAAAGTGATTGGGAGGGAACCACCCTTGTGACATGTGGAGGGGGGGAGTTTTAAAAACACGACTTGGGGGAGCGTGGGGATGAACAGTGGGAAGGGGGAGGTTTATGTTATCCCCCCCCAGTGAAAAAAAAAACACCCAGTGGGGAGGGGAAGAAAAGCCCTGGATTTCAGGAATGAGGGAAAAACAAACTTCAAGAAAAAGCCGAAATGATTTAAAACGATACTCCCCTTTAAGGCACCCCAAAACAGTTTCTGCCATGCCCCTTTGGGGCCGGGGGGACAGCGCTGCGGCCAGAAAAAGTTTAGTCATACTATTTTTTCTTTGGGGTGCCCCCAAAAAAAGTGTTTTGACAGGGTGAATGGGCAATATTTAGAATCTGTTTCCCTTTGTATTTTGTTTTTTTTTTGGATTTATGTCACTCCAATTTTATCGCCTTTTTTAAAATTTTCCCCCCCAAACCCGAGTTTTAAATGGGGGGGCTTTCTCTATCATCCCTTCCCCTGGGCAAATGGTTTTTGCAGGGTACCCCCTTTTCAATCCTCATTTTATTCTAGTAAAGGAGCCTTTAGCTGAATTTTATCAGGGTCCAAATCATGTCATTTGAAGGCCTTTTACATCAAAAATATGGGAGCTAGAAATTTTTTTTTTTGCAGATGATGTCCTTTCTTTAAAATGCTCTGTTTTTAAAAACCCCTTTGCTTGTATCAAATTTATTCCCTAGAATTATTCTGTAAATTAAATAAATCCAAATCCTCCTTGATGCCTCGAACTAACAAACAATTCCAGAAGTTGGCTCTAGAGAATTTCGGATTCAATTGGGTGGAAAAATAACTAGATTACTTAAGGGGGATAAAGATTTTTTCCAAAACCTTAAAATGACCCCCATTAGGGAAATTTGTTCAATAGAAAAACCCGAAGCAAAGAATCTAAATGCTTTCAAGTTATCTTTGGGTTGGGTAAAAAAAAAAAGTCTTTAAAAAAGGTTTTTTCACCCAAATTTAATGTATTTAAAACTGTTTCTTTCACTATTTTTAAAAATACACATTTTGAAAGGGAAAACAGAAATAAAAAATTACCCGGTTTAGGTCAATTAGGATTACCCAAAAAATTTTTATATTTGGTAAATGCCAGAATAATGAGAGAGAATTTTTAAGGCATGTTTATTACTGTCTGCAAAGTCAAAAGTTTACATACATTTCATTAGTATTTGGTAGCATTGCCCTTAAACTGTATGACTTGGGTCAAGCGTTTTGAATATTCCTCCACAAGCTTCTCACAATAGTTGGCAGGAATTTTGGCTCATTCCTCCTGACAGAACTGGTGTAACTGAGCCATGTTTGTAGGTCGCCTTGCCCACACCTGCCTTTTCAGCTTTGCCCATAAATTTTCAATAGGATTGAGATCAGGGCTTTGTGATGGCTACTCCAAAACATTGACTTGGTTATCCTTAATACACTTTGTAATCAGTTTGGCAGTATGCTTCAGGTCATTGTCCATTTGGAAGACCTATTTCCATCCAATCTTTAACTTCCTGGTTGATGTCTTGAGATGCTACTTCAGCATTGCCACATAATCTTCTTTCCCCATGATGCCATCTATTTTGTGAAGTGCACCAGACCCTCCTGCAGCAAAACAATCCCACAACATAATGCTGCTACACCTATGTTTCAGAGTTGGGATAGTGTTTTTAGGCTTCTAAGCTTCTCCCTTTTTCCTTCAAATGTAACAATGGTCATTATGGCCAAACAGTTTCTTCAGACCACAGGACATGTCTCCAAAAATGTAGGTCTTTTTTCCTGTATGCATATGCAAACATTAATCTGGCTTTTATATGTTTCTTTTGGAGTAATGGCTTCCTCCTGGCATTGTGGCCTTTCAGCCCATGTTGATATAATACTCATTTACTGTGGATAATGACACAATCTTACCAGCTTCTGCAAGCATCTTCACAAGATCTTTTGTGTCCTAAAGGAATTAATTAATGTGATAGACAGACCCTTATGTTTAATATTTATGAACTGTAAAGTAACTGGGTATGTCTCAAATGTTTGGCACATCGCAAATGTGGTGCCAATATTCAAAAAGCGATCATAAAGTGATCTTGGAAACTATATGCCAGTTAGTTTAACCTCTGTTGTAGGTAAATTGTTAGAAGAATTTCTAAGAGATGCTATATTAGAGCTTCCAACTGAAAATAAATGTATATAGAGATCTATCCCAAGATTTATTTATACCCAGGACTGTATCTAGAACAAGGGGCATCCCTAACGTCTTGAGGAAAGAAAGTTTCTACATAAACATAGAAAGAGATTCTTTACTGTAAGAGCAGTGAGACTGTGGAACTCTCTGCCAAAGAAACTTGTCATGGTGAATTTATTAGCAGAATTCAAAAAGGGTCTGGATGCATTTCTAGTATGTAATAGTATAAGAAGTTATAGTGACCAGGATTCTGGAGAAGGGCCGTTGATCCAGGGATTTAATCTGATTGACAGATTGGAGTCCTGAAAAAAATGTTTTCTTTAAAAGAGGACAATTGACTTCTGCCTCGTGATTTTTTTTGCCTACCTCTGTATGAACACGATAACACAATAGGCTGAACTGGATAGACGTCTTTCTTTTTCTGCCTTACAAATTATGTAATCATGTAGCTATGTAACAAATTACAAAAAACAAAGAAATTCTTAAAGCAAAAAATGGAATATTCTTAAATAGCTGAGTCACACATAAATGTTTTCAAGATGCCAACAATTGAAAACTGAAACGTACACATGCAGTCCTTAGCTTCCCCTGGGATGTTACTTTGTTATGCTATAATGTGAACTCTTTGAGATAATTCCTGTTATGCATTGCCTAACTTTGAATTATGTTAATTATAGAATAACTATAGTCTTCATTTAGAGTATTTACTAATTCAGTTATTTTCAAAGAAATATGTATTTTTTATTATTGTGTTTTGGGGGGATTTTCTATATTTAAAATTAAACATTTGTGTAGTTTCTATAATATAAATACTTATCTCCTTGTACCCCATTAAAAGAAAATCCTATATTCACCTTCCTACTCTCCTTCACTCTGGCACTGGGTCTCTTCAGTCTTTTGTTTACATTCCTCTTCTTCCAATGGGGATGTCACCACTGCAGTCAGGCTCGGGGAATAGGGGAAACCACTGGTAGACCCCTGGGCTTGGCAGGATTGGTTCTTCATTTCAGGGAGAAAGGCAGAGAAAGAGACGTAAAAAGCAAGAGGCATGTACAGTATGTGCAGTCATTTATAGTAGCTGTAGGGTTGCCACAAGGAAACATAGTCTCCAAAAAATTGGGAATCTCGCAAGAGAACAGAGAGTGACTTTTGATCACTATATTTACTATTTTGCCATGGGCAAACTTAAACCCTTAAGAGTTAAGAGTTATACATAATAAAAGTTATGTTTTAGTGTTTTACAGATAGAGAACTGATAGAGTTTAAGTTTGCCCATGGCAAAATAGTAAATATAGCCACAAGAAAGCAACTCCAATGGTGGGCCACAAGAAACAACTCCACTGATGAGCCTCACGCACCACAGACTGACATTGACTGCATCTACTACTGTAACTGGCTGCACCGGCCATGTGCTTTTACATCACTGTTTGGAAGTGAACAGTGATGTAAGCTGAGTTTCAGCGTTCAGTCTTCTCAGTCTTTTGTTTACATCCCTCTTCTTCTAAATGGAGATTTTGCTGCTGCAGCCACTAATTGACTGCAGTGGCCATGTGCCTCGGCTTACATCACCTTTTGGAACTGATCACTGGAAACGGTGGCGTAAGGGATGGCACATGAACGTTACAGCCAAACAGCGGCTTCAATCAATGTTGGACTAGAGTGTCTGGCGTCCACCAGTGAAATTGCTTTTTGGGGCCCACCAGAGAAGGAGCTCCCTGGGGACAACCGTACAGCTACTGTGCATCACTGTACATGATGTACAGTCCTCTTGCTTTTTGACCCTTTTTCTTTGCCCTCTTTGAAAAGAAGCCCCAATCCTGCCATGCCCAGGGGTCCACTAAGCTCAGGGGCTTTCCTCTATTTGCTGTGGGCAATTCTGAGCCTAGTAACAGTGGTGGCATCCCCATTTGGAAGAAGAGGAACATACAGAAAAGATTGGAGAGACCCAGCACTGAAACAGAGGAGAGGAGGAAAGTGAATATTGTCAAGGTTTTTTTTTTAATGGGGCACTAGAAACTTTGGACCACATATCTAGGTCTAAGGCTTTCTTTGTTGCCCATAGCAACCAATCAAAGCTCCCCTTTAATTTTTTCAGAGCACTGTATGAAATGAAAGGGTAGCTGTGATTGTTTGCTATGGGCAATAAAGAAACTCTTAGACCTAGACCACACGTGTCAAAGACAAGGCCCGCGGCCCCCCACAATCTCTCTGACTCTGCACAGCTGCTTTTCCACGGCAGTGCAGTCAGTCAGCAGCTGCACACTCGGTGCAGCTGCTGGTACAGGGAGAAGGAAGTAGGGATCGTTTCCCTCCTACCTTCTCCCTTTGTATGTACAACGATTGATGCCCCCTGCGACGCTAGGTCTTCTCGGTCAGCAGCCTCTGCCTGCCCAGGAGATCCCTGGGAGCTGCGTGATGGCGTAAGTGGTGTGATGACGCTCACGCTGCAGGGACCATGAGGAGGTGAGTACCTTTTTGTATTTTACATTCATTAGCTACAGGGGACATCTACCTGACTACTGGGAAGCTCTATGGGGCATCTACAGAGGACCATATGGGGCATGTACCTTGCTACAGGGGACTATATGGGGCATGTACCTGGCTACAGGGGACTATATGGAGCATGTACCTGGCTACAGGGGACTATATGGGGCATGTACCTGGCTACAGGGGACTATATGGGGCATCTACCTGGCTACAGGGGACTATATGGGACATCTTCCTGGCTACAGGGGACTATATGGGACATCTACCTGGCTACATGGGGCTATGTGGAGCATCTGCCTGGCTACAGGGGGCTATGTGGGGCATCTCCCTTGCTACAGGGGGCTATGTGGGGCATCTCCTGGCTACAGGGGGCTTTGTGGGGCATCTCCCTGGCTACTGGGGGGCTTTGTGGGGCATCTCCCTGGCTACTGGGGGGCTATATGGGGTATCTCCTGCCTACAGGAGGCTATGTGAGGGATCTCCCTGGCTAAATGGGGCATATTACCTGGCTATAGGGGGCATATTACCTGGCTGCATAGGGCATAGGGCATATTACTTGGCTACATGAGGCAACTACCTGGCTACATGAGGCAACTACCTGGCTGCAGAAGGCATATTACTACCTGGCTACAGGGGACAAAATTACTACCTGGCTACAGGGAGCAATTTACTACCTGGCTACAGGGGGCAGAAATACCTATCTACCTACATGGGAAGATATATCTGTCATTTATAGGGTTCTTTATACCAACTTACCTACCTACAAGGGTCATGTGTACCTATCTTCCTATAGGGGGCAATATATTCTTCCTGGTTGTCCTCAAAGGGCTAATTATAAAAGCTATACTGTACAAATGTAACAGTTAAGGAGAAGTTCCATTTGCACAGTTCTAAAATTATGTCAGCCCTTTAAGGTACGTAGTGAGGCTGATGTGGCCCCCGGTGAAAACGAGATTGACACCCCTGCTCTACAGATATCGCAAAACTACAACTCCCAGGAGGCCAACTGTTGGGGAATATTGGTAATTGTAGGTTCGGTACTAGCTGGAGGCAAAGAGGTTGGAGAGCACTAGTGTGGAAGTGCAAGTACACCAGTTGGATTTGGGTCAGGCTCGGATTGGCCTATAGGTGGACCCTGGGCATGGTTTTTCAGAGAGAGAGAAACAGAAAGCAAGAATTATGTACAGCCATGGTCCTGGACATTTGTAGGGTGGGCCCCAAGAATAAGCTCCACTGGAGGGACCCAAGAATCAACTCCACTGCTGGGCCCAAAGAATCAACTCCAAGGGTGGGCCCCAGAAATCAACTCCCATGGTAATCCCCAAAACTCAACTCCACTGGTGGGCCCAAGAATCAACTCTACTGGTGGGCCCAAGAATCAACTCTACTGGTGGGCCCAAGAATCAACTCTACTGGTGGGCCCAAGAATCAACTCTACTGGTGGGCCCAAGAATCAACTCTACTGGTGGGCCCAAGAATCAACTCCACTTGTGAGCCCCAAGAATAAACTCCACTAATGGGCCCTAAGAATAAACTCCACTGGTGGGCCCCAAGAATAAGCTCTACTGGTGGGCTCAATGTAGGTTTTTATGCCCCAGTTAGGTAGGTAGGCGGTATCTAGGAACCAGGTAATTAAATAGGCCCTGGGTAGGTAGATAGGGTAGATAGTCCTCAGATAGGTAGGAAAGTAGTCACCAGTTAGGTAGGTAGATATGCCCCAGGTAGGTAGGAAGGTAGGCATCAGTTCGGTAGGTAGATAGGCATACCTCCCAACTTTTAGAGATTGCAAAGAGGGACACATCAGGTCACGCCTCTAACAAAACACAAGACATCATACCAAGACACCCCTCTAACCACGCCCAAACACATACATGCCAGCTTTTTAGACAGCCAAAAAGGGAGACATTTTAAGGATTGATTTGTATCCAGTGATGAAATATTAAGTAAGTTTTTATGTCATGTATAGCTAGGATGCAATCATATACTTTTAAATTCAAGATAGTCAGTTTATTGATTTAAATCTATTTCCCCAAATGAAAAAGAGCAACATTTATAGAGCTCAGAGGGGCAATGCTTAAAAATAGGCACTGTCCCTCCAAAATAGGGACACTTGGGAGGTATGGATAGGTTCCAGGTAGGTAAGAAAGTAGACTCAAGGAAAGTAGGCACCAGATAGGAAGGTAGATAGGCCCTAGGAAGGTAGGCACCAGGAAAGTAGGCACCAGTTAGGTAGTTATATAGGCCCCAGGTAGGTAGGAAGGTAGGCACCAGTTAGGTAGATAGTCCCCAGGTAGGTAGGCACCAGTAAGTAGGTAGATAAGCCCCAAGCAGATAAGGAAAGAGGCACCCGTTAGGTAGGTAGATAGACCCCATGTAAGAAGGAAGGTAGAAACCAGTTAGGTAAGTACATAGGCCCTAGGTAGATAGACCCCAGGTATATCAGTAGGCATCAGCTAGGTAAGGCTTCATTAGTGAAAAAAACCCTCACCTCTCCCCATTCTCCCGATGACCGGTAGGCGGGCTTCTCCAAGTGAAGCCTGTCATTGTGCCGCCTATGCCAGGACTCACCTCCACGGCCTGTAGCGACAGCCCTTTTGCTATGGCAGTAGTTCCACCGCTGGTCCCGGTAGAAAAACCGTTGGGGACTCAGCTAAAATGCTATGAATCACAGGTACTGGCAGAAAAAAGCTTGGGGGACCTTGCTCAAAATGCTAAGCACCTTAGGTCTAGGCAGAAAAACTGTTGTGCATCGTGTTAAGGACCCATAGCAAACCTTTGAATTGGGCCTCTCTCCTGCCAGCCCCTCCCTTGAACACAAACATTTCCAGTAACTCTTAATAAAAGTCATTCAGTTACTAGATAATACATAATACAAGCAGCGAATACCTCTCCATATCAGCATCATACTGATACCAAACAAAATCCCCTATACAGAGACCAACAACACTACTACACAAGGAACAGATTATACTGCCAGAACACAAACACCTACTACCACCACATAATGACTGAATAATACCCCTATACTATTACTGAATAACCATCAGTATGCAAAGACCAATAATACCCCCATACAGTGACCATTTAGTGGTAGTTACCAGTGTGCACAGGCTCTGTAGACTGTATATTACCCAATACAGTGACCATATAGTGGTAGATACCAGTGTATACAGGATCTCCAGACTGTATATTACCTTCATACAGCGACCATATAGCGGTAGATACCAGTGTACACAGGTTCTGCAGACTGTATATCACCCCATATAGTGGTAGATATCAGCGTACACAGGATCTGCAGACTGTTTATTACCTTCATACAAGGGCCACATAGTGGTAGATACCAGTGTATACAGGATCTGCAGACTGTATATTACCTTCATGCAGTGACCACAGAGTGGTAATTACCAGTGTTCACAGGATCTGCAGACTGTATATTTGCCATACAGTGGTATATAGCAATGTATACATGCTCTGCAGACTGTATATTACCCCCTCAGCTAGACTGTAATAGTGTACACAGGCTCTGCAGACTGTTTATAACCACAATACAGTGTCCATATAGTGCTAGATATCAGTGTACACAGGTTCTGCAGATTGCATATCACCTCCATACAGTGCCCATATAGTGGTAGATACCAGTGTACACAGGCTCTACAGACCGTATATTACCTCCATACAGTGACCATATAGTGGTAGATACCAGTTGTACACAGGCTCTGCAGACATATAAGTGATTATTGTGCAGTTACATCCAGAGACTCACAGATGACACCTTCTCTGATGAGTCGTTCACATTCCTTTTCTTTTGCATCCTGTCCAGCCCTCTATGATGATTTCTCCTGGCCACAGTTTGTCCCTGCAAATCTGGACACAAATATCTTAGAATTCCCACATTTCTAACACCTCTCTCACTGTCTACCACCTCTGTACAAACTTCCCAAGGGTGGGAGAGCAGGTACAGACCATACCTTAAAGGCACAGTCTCCTAGGTGGATGGGGAGGAACAGAGAACTAATCCCCTGGAGACTGTGCTACAGGTTTGGCCTGTACCTCTCAGAATCTTGTTACCAGGTAGGTAGAGGCTTCTGGGAGGTTGGTACACATGACCCCAGGTAGGTAAAAGATCAAGGCCGTAAGTGGGTTGGTAAGGCCCAAGTAGGTAAATAGATCTCAGGAAGGGAGGTTTGTAGGCCCCAGGTAGGTTGGTATGTTCGAGTTAGATAGGTTTGTAGGCCACAGAAAGGGAGGTTGGGAGATCCCAGGAAGGAAAGTTAATAGGCCTCAGAAAGGAAGGTTGATAGGCCTAAGGTAGGTAGTTAGGCCACCAGGTATGTAGTGACCAGTTGGGTAGGTAAATAATCCATAGTATTTGGCCGTGAATTGTATGCAGATTACTTTTGCTACATTCATTATGCAAATGTTTCTTTGGCCATGACATGTCATGTGGGAAAATCACTTTGTCATCCCCTAAATCACTTTCACTGCACATAAGATGTAGTCATATTGTGATCCACAAGTTGACACAAGCAGGACTGGGATAAGATATTCTGATGTCCTATGCAAATAAGGTACATAGCGCCCCTCCAATGGAAAATTCAGCCCACTCCATACCTCCGTGCACCCCTCTCTCTACCTCGGATGAAATGGTGCCTTAGGCGGTCACCTACTTGGTCCTACTTGTCGTCCCGACCCTGGACATAAGCGCTTCCCAATACTCACCGGATAATTCAGGAAGGATTTTGGGTGACTTGGTGATTGCAACAAAATCTACAACTCACCCTACAAAAAAGACACGCTTTCACCAAGGTCTGTCAACAGAACAATGATCCAGTTTCGGGCTTCAGAATTAAATTTTTATTTTACAATTTTTATTTTTTAAAAGTAGTAAAAGAAAAGCTATGTTAATTTAATGTTGTCATATTCATATCGATCTGCAAAATCAGATTTAGGGGTTTTCCAATTCCTTAAAATAAACTCTGAGAAAGTTGGGCAGAGGCTAAAATAGAGAAAGAAAATCAACTTTCCTTTCAGACCCACTGTTCCAGCGCCTAGGATTCGTTGCCGATGTTGTCACGATCAGTGGTCATGTGTTGCTACAGCCAATCACAGTCCTTAGTGTTCACGTGATGCTCATACAAGAAGAGACCGCTGAGGCCTGTGACTAACTAAAGTGATGTCATTGACCGGGAGCAGTGGCAGCACAGGAACTGAGCAGAGTTGAAGGTGAGTTGTTGTTTTTTTTTACTGTTACTTCCATCCAGATCTCATTAAAGCTTTTTTAAGGAGGTGTTCCCACGTTACACTCTGAAGGCATATACTGTAGATAGGATATGCCATCATAATCTGATAGCTGCAGACAGGTCCAGAGTCACCTCTGGGACTGTTCTATGGAAATTCTGAGTAGAGCCAAAGACATCGCTCACTTGTACTGGGATCTCACCTAGAACAGAATGGAGAGTCATTGACAAATTCAACAGGCTCTTCTTTCTGACACAACATTTGAGGGCTCGTTCCCCAAATAGACGAGGGTCCTACTGGTGAGAATGATGCATCCACATCATCACCCTATATCATCACCACATAGTGACTAAATAATACCACAACACCATGACCATATATCCCCACCACCAAGTGAATAATACCTCCACATAGCACCACCATATAGTGACTGAATAATACTGCCACCTTGTCACCACCACATAGTGACTGAATAATACCACCACGCCATGAACACATATCACCACTAGTGTTGAGCGATTGCGTTGGCTATCGAGATCGATCGATAGTCGATAGTCGGCCGCTATCGATAAGGTTTTTCGATAGTGAGCGTCGATTTATGAGCGATGACCATTAAAGTCTAGGGGGTAGAGCAAAAACACCTTCATTTTAAACCCCCAAACAAGGCTGGAGAAGCTGAAATTAACATCCACAACAGTCAAATGGATACGTGCTACATCTTAGGCAACACACTTAGGTTATAAAAGTCACAGAAAAAAAATCACAGACCATTCACTATCCCTGTCTTTTACCACAACATGACCCTTAAACATGCAAAACCCACAAATTGAAAGGTGCCGGAAGGCAGTATGATTGAAACCATCATCTTACTTGAACTGGACATTGAATATCCCTGTCCTGGGCCACACATGAGCCCCAAACCTGCATGAAACCCCCACATTTAAAAAGTGCCGGAAAAAGGGGTCTTTCAACCAACCATTTTAGGTTTCACTGGGACATTGACTATACCTGTCCTGGGCTAAAAGCATGAGCCCCAAACCTGCATGACCCCCACATTTAAAAGTGCCGGAAAAGGAGTCCCAGGCTGGGTCCGTCATCTATTAACACGCAGGTTAAAGCCCTGATGACGCAGAACGAAAACTGTCGTGCTGAAGCAGAGTGCGGAAGCGGAAGTGTGAGAACTCCAGCCTACCTCAGTACACAGTCAGATACCTGGGGTAGATCGCTTGTCCCTCCGTAATGAGTGTGACCAACATTGAGGCCTTCACTTGGAAATATTGTGTATAACGCTGCCTGTTTACACCCATGTGCCCTTTTTTCTTGGCATTCTTTTCCTCATTTTACTCAACGTGCAGAGGAAATGGGTCTCTGTACTTTGTTCTCTGGCCGTGCTTCCATATTCCATGACCTCTGAATTACCTACATCTGGTCAAGATTTATCCTTCCTGTTACCTCCCTTGTTCAATTCAGAGGAATTTTTTAACAGCGTATTTGTGTACATGCCAAGTTTTTTAATTTACTATAATTCTAGAAAAACACGATTTTTAAAATAGATGGAACCCACCTATTCTCTGTTCCTCTTATTTTTCAATTGTATTTAATTGGTTGTCTCAATACAGGGATTAATTAGCTATGTTAAAGATCTTGCAAATAAAAGTCATTTTTGCAATATTGTCCATTAACGTCATTTAACATGTCCTACCTATCCTTCCCCTGTTACTCTTCTGACAGCACACCATCACCCTTGAGCCACTCTTGACAATTGTGAAGAACAAATGTCCTGTTAGAAACAACATTTTTTAGAATAGTACGCTGTAGTATAGCTGCATGTCACAAGCAAGCAAAATGCCCCCCAAAAAATTCAAAGCATGACCCTTTAGCCACTTTGGACAATTGTGAATAAACAAAAACTGTTAGAAGAAAAACAACATTTTTTTAGGAATAGGACCTCTATTATAGCTTGCAGAGTCACAGCAAAATGCCCCCAAAAATTCAAAGCATGACCCTGATCACTTTGGACAAATGTGAAGATCAAATGTCTATTAGAAACAACATTTTTTCGAATAGGCCTGTATTATTGCAGCATTTCAAAATGACAAAATGCCCCCAAAAATTCAAAGCATGACCCTTGAACCACTTTTTGGTCAATTGTGAAGAAACAAATGTCTTGTTAGAAACAACATATTTTTTATAATAGACCTGTAGTATTGCTGCATTTCAAAGCAGCAATGACCCAACAAATTATAAAAGTGACTTCTCATTCTCGAGGCCACTTGTTATAAAAATTGTGAGGGAGAAATGCCACTTAGAAGCCACATGTTCTGTTCCAAATGACCATGATAATTGCTGTATCTCACAGCAACATGACCCCAAAAAATTATAAATATGACTTCTCAGCCAGTATTTAAAAAATTGTGAGGAAAATGCCACTTAGAAAGCCACATTTCTGTTCCAAAGGACCATAATTTTATAGCTGTATCTCACAGTATCATGACTCAAAACATTGACAATGCGAAAACTTCTTAGAAAAACTGAGTAAAAGGAATAGTGTGGTGTCTGTCTGAAACCTTCTCCTTTTACAGTCTCCTCACAGCAAAACCACTAAAATGAACTGTTGGGAAAAGAGAATAAAAATTGCAGTAAGAAATGATCATTTCAAAAAAAAGTTTTCAAAGGACCATTTCTGTTTGAAAAGTAATGTGAAGTATTACTGGCATCTAATCGTGAACCTCGCAATTGAGGCCACAACATAATCGAGAGATCCATTCCTGTATTCCTATCATTATGAAAGTCAAACAACCCACATTATCGTGGAAATCCGATGCGTTTGTCTGTAATGACTCCTCCCAGCTGTCGAAGGTCCGCTCAAGATATGAAACGCTGGGCTTGCTGGGCAGGACAACAGCCTCTATGGCGTGTACGATTTAGCTCGGGCCATTCGTCCATTTTGGATACCCCAAAAGTCTATTGGTGTCCAGGACACAGTGCAAAAACCTCGGTGTTGAGACGCAGATAGCGTGGCACCATGATTCATAAAGCCTGATCTCTGTGTGTGAGATTGTGCCCTGCAATTGCATGCTTTGGTGAGGTGGTAAACCAAAGATTGCCAGAGGTCACCCATTAGGGCTGTCTGCCACCTTTGCCAGCTGCGCCGCTGGCCGCAACGCCTACTTGCCACTCTACTGCTTCACGCGCTGATGTTGTCCAACCGTGAATTTGGGAACTTGAAGACGACGCAACAGATGTCTCCATTGATCAATCAGCAATGTCTCCATTTCCTCGCAATGTACCTCTATTTGGGGGGGTGGAAGGAAATTTCTAGAGTTTTGTTTTGTACCTGGGATCCAGGAGGGTGGCCACCCAGTAACTTTGTGTCATTTTGATGGCCTTGAATGCGAGGGGAGTCAGAGGTTGGGAGGAAAAATAAAAATGAGCATCCAAGCACTCATGTGGAGATATGGATCCATATTGTCGCCAAGCCTCTGGGTCGAGGGGCACTAGCAAACTGACTTCCTCATCTTCCTCCTCTGCCTCAATTTCGCACCAACCTCCTTCCAAGGCAGGGACGATGTCGGTTAACAATCGGTGTCATAGGAATACACACCTCCTCCTCCTCCTCTCTCCCGCTTCCTCCGGCACAGCTTCAACACAGGTCCCCCCCCCTGACTTGCCTGAGAATGATCACCCTGATGAGCTGAATGCGCCACCTTGCAACTAGCCTCTGGACCCGAAGCCACTCGCCTAAAGAAGACCGTGAAATTGTTGAAACTGTCGGGCCTTGTGGATTGACGGATATAAAAGGGGGCTCCGTGTCCGCATCTGTGTCCCGTCTCCTCCTGCCGTCGCTTCTGGAACCCTTGTTGTTCACAAGTGTCCCCAACGGATCGTTTCCGATAACTAAGACGACCACAATGCTCCTCATGCAGACAAGGGCATTGTCCCGGCACTGACCCATTATGGTGGGCTTCTTTCAAAACTGGCAGAGAGGGTGCAAGCTCTTTCACACCTCCACCACTCTCGGTGGTTTCAAACACCCTTTCTCCGAGGGTCCGTACCCTGCATGTCAGCCATGTGTTCACTTAGTACTGCGTATTGTGCATTGCGCTGCTGCCACAGATCGCTGGAGCATGTGAGGGTGGAATTCCAGCGTGTTGCACGTCAAACATGAGACGGTTGACTGGGGGAGGCCGAGCTGACTTGCTGCATAACGCAGCCTAGGCGGACTAAGACAGTGTGTCGAACGGCGGAAGTGCGAACTCAAGACCTCGACCTTCTTCAGCAGGCAGTCCAGAAGCCCAGGTAGCTCTTTATAAGATTTTCTGAACGACATAGGTTCATCGACATTGTGCCATGCAAGGATGTGCACCATCCTACCGATCTTAAGGCGGCCAGCAGATTTCACGCCATACGCACACCACCTTGCCTGGGCCCAAGGGTTCTTGACACCCATCGCAGCGCTCGGTACTCGTTGCTTAGAGCCGCCACGGAGTCTCCTGATACTGTGTGTGGACGTCTCCAAGGCATATTAAATTTCTCAACACGGCCTGGTGTCTCTGGGCACGTGATGCCACCAGAGGACCTTGGTGGAAAGAGCCCTCGCTGCACCATCCCTGGCGGCTTTTGAATAGCGTGCGCCGAGCCTGAAGAGCCTCCGTCATCCCCAAGACAGCCACCCACTCACCCGAGTGAGGCTGTCACAGAGATATATGCGGGTCCTGGTGGCCTTGCTTACTAGTCCATAGTGTCGGTGGTGAGATGGACTTTTCCGGACACAGAAGCAGACAAACGCGCTTGATAAAATTTAGATTGAAGCAACATGGCTGGCCAGGGGCAGGGACGGCTTTCTGGCAAAGAAATGCTGCAGCATCTGGTATTGGGGGCAGGCGAGGCCATGACGTGGCGGAACCCATCTGTGTCCACAACAACGGAAAAGCGCAGACATTCCAAGGCCAAAAGCCTGGCAATGCCGACATTATGGCTTTTGGCTTTGTGATGGTTTGGGTTAAAGTTTTTCTTCTGCTCCCAAACCAGGAAGACAGTAAGGCTGCTGCTATACGGCCGGCGTAACGGCGTGCAGGTCGTCAAACTGGCAGAAGGAAGAAGGGGTAAGGATTGGTCTCTGGTGGTGCTCGGTGGTACTCGGCCTACGGTGGAGGCTAAAATGCTGGAGGAAAGGGTGGGAGCTGATCCCTGATCAATGACTCTGAGCAGACAAGGGGCAGCATGAGGAACGCTTTGAGTGTTACGGTATGAGGATGAGGCGAGACAGAGGGTTGTGGACATGTTGGAGGCCCGGCGTCGGTCCCTGGCCTTTTTTGGCCAAGTGTTTCCCGCTCCATTTCAACTCATGCATACTGCTGCATGGAACTAAACAGGTTGAGGTGGTGGTTAACTCACTTAAGGTTCTTGCCTCTACTTATCGTTTAACACGCAAAGGCGTATAAGACCATACGCTGGTGGAATCAGGGCTTTGGTCAAAGAAGGCCCAGGCTTGAGAGGTCCTGGACCTTTTTGATGACCGGCGATAAAGCCGAGGAGCGGGGTTTGCGCTGACCCGTCGGGCTTGGCGGAATCATATCGAGCGGACTTCTGCGACCGCCCTCCTCCCTTTTTGTGGCGGAACCCCGTATTGACACATACCACGATCACCCCGTCGTACTTCCTCCTCGTTCCACTGATTAAAGCAGCTCGCAAGCGAAATTCAGCCGGAAATGATTTGATTCCGCCAATGTCGACCCATCATCATCATCATCAACACGTGACTTGGTCGTTAACCTGGACTGTTCTGCTATCCCAGAAGCTGCGGGCTACAAGCAAGGGGCACTGCAAGGCGTTGCCGTTGTCCGCCCTGGGATTTTTGCCGATTGAACGGCGGCTTCCTTCACCGTCCTCTGATGGCATCAGTAACTGGCGTCAGAGAAAGGACCTAAATCATCCTATCTTGATCTTTTAACATGCCGTTCTGACCCCCAACGGCATTTGTCATCAAAAAGAGTCTTCAGACAATTGATTAATTCCACAGTGGTGGGTACAGGACTATTGACATTGGGCTGGCTTTCATGTATGGACGTATGCTGATGATGCTGATGACGACATTTGTGGCCCGTGACTTCCCTGCGATGACGAAGGAGGTAAGACTGCTAGATGCTGGTTGCATTAACCACTGAAGGAGCAGATTGCGACGATGTTCGTTACTTGAATACATATGGCCCTGGGACCCAGCGATGACAGGCCTGACGGTCCCTGTCAACTGACGATTCCGCCTGGCATGTTTTGCTTTGTCGCCAGCAATGGAAGGACACCTTCTTCCTTCTCTCGGACCACTACCTCCATGTGCTAGCCGCCCCTCTTTGCTCGCCTTACCACCTGGCATTTCGCACCATGTTCAAAAATATAAAAATTTGAGAAGGTATGGAATAGTTTTAGGAAAGTCTCTTATTAAAAGCGGCAAATCAACAGCTATTCACAAATCCCTCTAAACAAAACAAAATAGCTGGATTCAATTGTAACTGCAAGGGTGTCTATCAACAAATCTGGACTGGGCAAAAGTCCAAAAACACGTATCGTTATGTTTTGGTATAAATAAACGGTATTTTTTGCACCTTTCAATCACCTGGTGGTGAATAGAGAATGGCTGTTTTAAGATTTACGTAGATGCTGCGTCAATGCACAATGCTGGGTGTGCAAAAGTCAAAAAACACATAACTGTTATGATATTGGAATAATAAACGTGTATTTTTTGCACTTTCAATACACGCTGTGTTGAACTAATAGAATTGCCTGTTTTAAGATTTACGTAGATGCAGTGCGTCAATGAACAATGCTTTGTGTGCAAAAGTCAAAAACACGTAACTGTATATGTATTTGTAATATAATAAACGTATTTTTTGCACCTTTCAATTCACCTGTGGTGAATATAGAATTGCTGTTTTAGAGATTCGTAGAAGCAGCGTCAAGGGAAAACAATGCTGGGTGCGCAAAAGTCAAAAAAACACGTAAAGCTGGTGAGTTTGTTTCGAACTAAACAGATCGGTATTTTAGGCAACAAACAACCTGTGCTGACACAAGATTGCGGAGATAGTAATTTTAAAACGCAAGGTGAATATATGCAACATTCACAGGTGTAATGGGTAAAATTGAAATGTAACACCCTATATGAAATGGTATACTTATAATAAAAGTGGATTTTGCAGCTACCAAAGAGACTAGAAGTTACTAGAAATGATGTGTATTCCAATATAAGTTCAGGCGTGTGCCCAATATCCAGGAAATATTCAATAGCAAACTGTTAATAATAAAGATATTCCACTACTATGTCTACACTAAGTCTTGGTGAACTTTATCCATTTTCTTTATATATATATCTTGTCTGTGTTCGCCCCCGTGGCCACCCCCGTCCCCCACCGCATCCCACCTCCGTGAGATTTTTTACAAGCGGTAGATGCATGCTTTAAAATTCTTCAAGCTAACTACATAAAATTCACAAATTCTCTAATCTAACTAAATTGGAAGGATCACAGCTAATAGTAAGAGGATTCTCTTTGCAGAAATATACTAATTTCGCTGAGCTGTTGGCCACAGGCAGAGCGCAGTGCCTATCCCTATGATATGCTGAGAGACACTGATGCTGAAACAGGAAACGCTGTTTCAATAGTAAACTAGGTCATTTGATTTAATCCAGCCAATCGCAACCATACTCATCCCAGTCATGACGGTCGCACACACATCTCACCCTGCTTATTCTGCAATCTGATTTGCTGCCGCCCAAAATTACAGGAAGCGGCCGAAAATGCCCGATCTTAATAGATGAGTGCACAGAATTTTAATTTAACCATAATTATCGCATGATCTGGTAATTTTTTTTTTTTCGATCACCCATAAAAACCTTGCCGATTTCAACCTATGGTCGATAAAAATAATCGCTCAACACTTATCACCACCCACATAGTGACTATCAATAAGCCACATCAAAGTCTGGGTGGGAACAGCCCACCCCTTTAATAAAAGTATAACCGCTTTAAACAAGACTTTTATAACTGGTGGAAATTAAACAGAAATTTGCATTATTTTTCCATATCCAATTCCTTATAAATAAATGATAAGGGTTTCTTAATGAGAGATAAATGGTATTTAGGTTCTTCATTAGGGAAGGATACCATGTAAGCAAAACTCCCAACTGTCCCGCTTTCGTCATGACAGTCCCGATTTGGGAACAATGTCGTGTTTCCCTGGGACAGTTTGGAGGAGTCATGATTTTCAGCCCTGCACCACGTATTTCTCAGGGATCCTGTGCATATGCTGTGACAGCCGGCAAGTGTAACAGAGCAGTGGTGCCAGGGAAGCGTCATAAGATACTCCACTGACATCACTGACTGCAGGGGGCTCATCCTGCCCCTTCAGCTAGACTATACAATCTAACTGTAGCAGCTCTCACAGCATAGTAGAGGGAGGTAAGTGATCTCTGTCACAACCCTCCCTCCCTGAGCCCCGCCTCAACAGGCACCCAGTGTTTCATGGCTGTGACTGTTCATCTGGAGGTGCAGGGGATAGAATACAGGCCACAGCCGCACTACAATCTCCAGAGCGTTGGTTCTCTGTCTCCCCCCCAGGAGCTATGGATTTTCCTCCTCTCTCAGCCCTGTGACTTAGTATCAACCCAAAATACAACCCTCACCTTACACTTTAACTCCCGTACCACCGCAACTATATCACCCTATGAGCCCCCCTACTCTGCCTATCACCCCATAGGGAGTTTTTACAGCGCTGGGAACAGTGAGGAAGGTGCTGCAAAAGTGAGGAGTATAAGATTTTTGTGTGGTTAATTCTGCAGGCATGTGGCAAGGCAGGGAGAAGTCATCATGGTGATCTGGAGCCAATGGAGAAAGGGAAAGAGAATGGCTCCCATCAGAGAAGATGTCACCTGTGAGTCACTAAATGTAACTGTACTGTAATCACTTATATGTCTGCAGAGCCTGTGTACACTTGTAATCACCCCCACATGGTCACCGTATGGCAGGAATATTGGTAAAAGTGAAATAGTTTAAATTCAGGAACATAAATAGTTGTACTTAATCAGCCAATATGTGTGGTAATGTTATTTGGTCATGCTGTAGTGGTATTATTCATTCACTATGTGGTGGTGACATGTGATCATGGTCACATAGTGACTGAATCATACCACCACACCATGACTACATATCACCCCCACATAGTGACTGAATAATAACACCACATATCACCACATAGTGAATGAATGTGGTGGTGGTATGGGGTGTTATTATTCAGTCACTATGTGGGGGTGATATGTAGTCATGGTGGGGGGGTATGATTCAGTCACTATGTGATGGTGATATTTGGTGGTATTATTCAGTCACTATGTGATGGTGATATGTGGTGGTATGATTCAGTCACTATGTGGCGGTGATATGTGATCAGGGTGACTGAAATGGGACAAATATAATATTTATTACATCCAGGTGCTCAAAACAGAGTAAGTATCAAGGATCATAGACCTGCACAAAGCTGGAATAGGCTACAAAACCATAAGTAAGACACTGGGTGAGAAGGAGACAACTGTTGGTGCAATAGTAAGAAAATGGAAGAAATACAAAATGACTGTCAATCGACTGATATGGGGCACCATGCAAAATCTCACCTCGTGGGGTATCCTTGGTCATGAGGAAGGTGAGAGATCAGACTAAAGTAAGCCTAAAGTAAGCGCGTCAAATATGCTAGCAATGATATGCTATGCACCTAGTTTAGACGGATCAATTCATACTATGCAAGGTAGATCAGACACCAGATTTTTGACGAGTTCTATCATCCAAGTGCACTATACACTCATTTAATGCACCTTAAAACTGGTGTGGAGGCGCTTCTTTTCTGACATGTCGCCCAAATGATCTTCTATTAAAATTAATGAGTGTCCATTTAATAGAGACACATAAGAATCCTACAGAATGAGAGCTACTGCCTGCAGAGGATTCCTGATGTACCCAACATAAGGGAGTCCCAATCTAAACACCGCCCCCCATCACACACAGATATTGGCCTCCATAACATGTAATATTAAACGATTACACCCAGTGTAGGAGGCTTTAATAGATCACAAACCCTATACTTGCCTTGATGGTCGGTTCTTCTTGTCTTTATTGTTGCTGATGGATTAAATATAATGTGATGAGATATAAATATAATATTCCAGCAATAATATGACAAATCATAGTAACAGGGCCACAGACAATCATGATGGTTATGTCTACTCATCACTTACATCTTTTTTTCATGGCTCCTTCTTGCAAGCATTGCTCACCACCATCTCCTCCTTTGTCTACAAAGAACTCAAAAAGACAAAATCATTTTTTTTTTACAGTTCACAGGATCAGTCTAGTAGACGTTATACGCTGAGGTTGGTGTGTAATAAATGAGGGAGCACTTGAAGTAGAAAAGGTAGTGAGTCTGAGCTGAGCTATAGAAAGGTAAATCCAGCTCCCTTCTACCAACTTACTGGATTCTTTCCACACTTGGCTGGGCCAACTTGATCTCTTGCCCAAAAATCCCATAATAGAAAGTACAGCTCCAAATGGAAGCATTGATCCTGAGACCAATAGGAACCAGCAGAAAATCCAGTCTATACAATGCATCTCTTACAGATATTTCTCCTACATCAACCTCAATGGAGGAATAACCAAGGCCTCCACATATGTGTCATATAATCCCTGTAATGATATGGGCCTGACCAGCACCCCCAGTGGCATGTGTTCTGTAGCTGGGTGTGAGCCAATATAGTTATAGCTCTTATAAGAGTAAAATAATTAATCAGGTGTATATAAATATATAAAATTTTTCTATATAATTAGCTCATTACATCTGGACTTTCCATTTACCCTTTCTTGTTCTCTTCCTCCTTCTTTTTTTCCTGTTATTTCTTTTCCTCCTCTTTCTCTCTTTCTATGTTCTTTTCCTTCTCTTTTTCTCCTTCTCTGTTGGTCATAAGTGATAAAACTCCTCATATACCAATAAATTCCATGTGTTTTATTATCAAATGGGGGTACAAGGGAAGTAGGAAGAGCTCTGGGTCCGATGCAGGAATTAGGTGGAATAGTAGTTCTGTAGCAGGGCGAGGCAGGGTCATCCTCAAGGTCACCAAGGGTTTACAAAAGTGGCGTCAATGGGCTCCAGCAGTATAAACCCACCGTGCTATTTGTTAATAAACTTACTGAAGATTTGCCTCAATATTACCGCCCTCATTTGGCCCCTTATAAAGTACATGTGCTACTTGATTAGCCCCATCTTTTATAGATATATCTGTTAGAGATACAATAATAATAGATATATTCTAATGTACTACATAAATCAGTCATAATTCATCTGTTCTCCTCCGACATAAAAACAAGGGTCTCATACTAGCCACGTTTAGGTTGCTGAAATGTGGAGAGCAAGAATGAAAACAATAAGTGCCAAAACCGGCTCTATTATCAGGGAGTTAACATAAAGTTAATGGCTCACGCTTAGGGATTGCTCCCCTATAATCCTATATTAGGAAAATCTTATCAGTCTACCAGGAAATACGGCGAAGCTTTCTATAATTTACCGTTTTAGTGGCCTGGGCGACATTGTACTTTCGGTGACCAGTCTAATGGAGGTACAATGACAGATTTGGACAGATATTGCTTATACCAGAATATAGAAAAATTCTTACTATCATAAATTATTAATTCCCACAGTGGTACAATATTTCATGGTAACCAATTAGATCATGGGTTTTTTATAATGCTTTTTAATCACAAATTAAGCCTTATGGGGCTTTGTCATTGGCTGGGATATGGGATCGAGAAGGATAAACACTAATGATCAGTCAATGCTCTTAAAGGGGTTGTATCGTTTATCATTTGGCAGCGTTTATAATGGTTGCTTAGCAAAGCTTATGAAAATGGAGGGGCGTGTTTCTCATCCCATCCTGGGTGTGTCTTCAATCTGCAGGACATGCCCCAAGGTGTGCACGTGAGAATTATACTTGTGTGGGTGGGGGATAGACAGTGAGTTCTACTGCAATGTCGGAGACTTTGGTTTATTTGTGTTAGTTTTTGGAAAGGGTTTTGTTCTGTGTGAGGTATTAGTGTTTTGTGTGTGTGTGTGTGTGTGATTGCTTATATATCATAACATAATTAGGATATATTATGGTGTTATATTCATATAAAATCATAATAATATGTTATATTACAAAACATATACTGTATATATTAAAATCCACCCTCCTTACTTGGGTTAGATTCGAACAAGGTCTAGGTGCAATAAATGAAAGACACATGAGTAAGTGTATAAAAAAGGCATATTGTGGCGCATGTGATATTGATTTATGGTTATTAATAAATGATATGGAGATTTACAGGGACAAAAAGAAAGGAAACAAAATATTAATAAAAACAACTACAACAACCATTACCAATGACAGTTACAAATTCATTTAAATTATTAACAAAATACAATTTAATTGTTAACCATACCAGGTATTTCACCATGTGTGCGCTCTCCATGTGCCCCATGTGCACTGCTGGATTTTCAAAAAGACAACTCGAGCCTGTCCAACAGTTTGCCTGCCTGTGTTTTTATACCCATCTCAAGACATACCTGCCACCATATTTCCCCATGAGGCCTACAGACCTTTAGTCTAACAATTCAGGTTTCATCCCCCTTTTATATGGCTACGGAGAGGCAGAAGGCAAATACTTTTGTTCTTTAATTAGCCGTCTGACATGACAGCACGGTACATTCCATAGGGATCAATGTGTGACCTCATTCAAGAGCCTCCATATTTGAGTGTACAATTTGAGCATTCCTTCTATATTTCATATCAGATGATATTCTAACATATCATATGTATTTCAATATGTAAAAATCTGTATTTCTTAACAATTGGATGATGAATAGCTAAGTGCTAACTCGATATGTATATCTTCATCTTCTTCGCTCTCTCTAATACTTTGTAATTAGAATAGGCATTTGACATTCAGGTCTCTGGGAAGATGGGTGAATTTTTTTTTCTCTCTCTCTCTCTCTCTCTCTCCTCTCTCTTCTCCCACACAATAGTGATAATTCCTGCCAGATTATTACACTCTGACTTTACAGATCTGAACAGAACAAACAAACGACTTTGCTTTATCTTCATTGTGTTTACAATGGGATGCGCCAATGATCTCCTCTTCTCTGGTGCACGGCAATCTTATTACTGTCAATGAGAAAAGAGAAAACCCGCACGCATAGATCGCAACTACATGCTTGCTGTCAGTATTGAAAAGAGCAATCGTAGCACGCAATTACTTCGAAACTACCACTGGCTTGCCTACTGGTCAGTGAAATAGAGGTCCTCTCTCATCATGTCGTCGTGCAACGAAAAACTCCCTAGCGCAGATCCTTACCACAAACTGTCTACTGCTTCTCCGTATTTTTGTCTGACACGCATATCTTGAATTTAGACGGGGGCGGACATCATCGGCAGCCAAGGTCAAGAGAGAAAACAAAAACCTGGGGCAGCTATCTTGGTGGAAGTACATTATTCATTCAGCACAGTTCTAGTAATAACCAATAGCAATTGCGAATTTTGGCCTAGGGTAAGCAAAGCGACATACAATCCTCTAGATTTTTTGGTACACTTCATGTTTCAACTTCTGTTCTTAGTAAGAAACGTGTATATAGCACCATTTTTTTTATGTTTGATTTACTTATGATAGTAAACGGTTTAAGGTGTGATCTATTCTTTGTTAAGCCTGTAAAGTGAAGTTGTAGTTCTTTCTTGAATACTCCTCCTCATCTATCTCTTCCTTTCTTTTTTAACCTCTCCTATTTCCCTTCTTTTCCTCGCTTCTTCCATCTACTGTATTTTCCTCTCTATTGGACATAAAACATAACATGTCTCATGTACCAATAAATTCATTTTTTCAAAGTAATGGGGAAATTTATTATGAAGAGAGAGCTTTAGTAAGTGAAAGGAGTGGATATACATACCATGGTGTTCATGGGCTAATTGATTACAGCAGTAGTATAAACCTGGCCCTTGTTCTTGTTTATCAAAACTTACATTGTCCTCCCCATGATCCATGGGCGGCGGTTTTTAGCTATCCTATTTATTGTTCTTATTCTACAATATAAATAATTTCTGTTTACTGGAATTCCTCGTACACAAGATGCCCCATATTACCCCTCACACCAGCCATATAAGTATGATTATACTACATGACTTGCCCCTTCTTTATAGTAGTTTTATCTGTAGCACAACCATAATAATTGTATTTCCTGTATAGGCTTACATCATTAGTTACAAATTTTATGGTGAAAAATCCCCCCCTCCCATTACATATATATGGACAACAACAGCTACTTTTAGAGTTCTCCTTATTGACTCCCTTTGGGATCCCCATTAGGATTTCTTAAAGGAAGCAAGAGCAGAACCTACTACACTCCCTTTTCCTTCTTTCCGCTGGAATCTGCGACAGAGGCCCCTGAACAGGAAAAACTCCAATCACTGATAGTTGGAACCAGCACCTCAGCTTGCTTCTTTATACCACCATAACCACCCTGACTTTTCGGGCACGTCACATGGTCTGGCTGTTAAGGGAAATGTGTAACAGGATCGCAGTGCAACCCTGTTACATAGCCACCGGGTGTTACTACGTGGAGGGGCAGCGCTGCCCGCCCGCGCTCTTCAACCATTTAGACGCTGTGACAAAGATGGTCCCAACACTGCCATGTTCTCGTTTGCCCCCCTTATGGCCTTAGGCAAGAAGTGGGAAAAAAGCCATCTTAGTACAGCCTAATGCATTGTCTATGCAATGCATTCAATTTAGGCTGTAATTAATGATCGAGCCCACCTACATGGTGGAGGCGCATCTAGGGGGACTCAATAGTCTAAAGGTAAAAAAAATAATAATAAATTAAAGTTTAGGCCATGTCGACACGGCTTCTCTTAAAATGTGACACATGTTCACACACAAATTTCACGAACCGTTACCTGCAACAAAATACTCCGGTTCCTGAAATATGTCCCCAGGTCATATCGGTAATCCACTGTTTCATAAGGGACACTATGGATTATGTCTCCTCTACCCCGCTCGCACAATTACGGCCGAGCGGACGGGTAGAGAATTGCATGTCACTTATTCACGCCATAATATGCGCGAGAATACTTCATGTCTCATGGGGTTGCCGTGTTTATGAGATGCCGGCCACCGTGCCCAAGCCCCGCCACCGATAATCACGGCAAATTGCGGGGGCAAAATACCGTCCACCGCAATTTACACCGTAGTGAACATTGTGTAAAAAAAAAAAGTATTAAAAGTTTCAAATCCCTGCCTTTCACCATTTTACAAATTAAACAAACAATAAAATACATAAAAAAGTTAACAATATTTGGTTATGCCGCATCAAAAAATGCGTCGATCTATAAAACAAAAAAAAATAATTTATCAGTACGCTGAAACACCGTATATGGAAAGGATAAAAAATTTCCTAACAGGCAAAATTGCGTTTTTATTGGTCATTTCATGTCTATAAAAATTGGAATAAAAAAGTGATCAATAAAAGCCAGGCATGATTCTAAAACTAGCTAGCAATAAAAAGTGCACTTCATTCCACCAAGACTAATGCAGCCTCACTATGACGTCCAGTCAAGTATTAGTACAAAAAAAGTCATTGGTCGCACAAAATGACTCCGTGGGGCAAATTTTTTTACACCACCAAAACATAAGGGAAACCCTAAATATTTGGTATTGCCAGATGTTTATCAGCCTGTAGAATACAGATAATACATAATTTTTACTGAAGATTGAACACCACAAAAACAAAACTCTTACAAACATGGGGCAAGTAAAAAAAGTTTCCACTATTTGGCACCACTTAGAATTTTTTTTGACACTTTCCCCAGTATATTCTTTTAGTAACAGTGGACTTAACCACCACTGGAAAGTACACCTTGTCCCGCAAAAAAAAGCCCTCATATGTCTATGTTGCGCGAAAAATAAAAAAAAGTTATGGCTTTTGGAAGGCAAAAAGGAGGATAGGGAAAGAAAATGAAAGAGTAATATTTTTTTTTGTGTGTGTTAAAGGGAGTTCATAAAGACAAAAAGGGCTTGATATTTAAGGATGTTATTATAAACATATGGGTCATTACGTAAGAAGAAATAAATTCACATATCCCATATCAAAATCCCATATCAAAACTCTACGGAAATATGGGTGCTCTTCTATAATCATCCACTACCTCAGGAACCCACACATATCTCCAGAACGGTCACCTGAAACTCCCTGTTTGAACAGAAGTGGCCGAACGTGCGGGGACACTCTCCATTCATTTCATTGGGAGTTCCGAGTACAGGTGAGCGGTTACATTCAGTGGTACTTGGAACTCCTATTGAAGTGAATGGAGTATGACTGCAGTAGCATGGCCACTTCGCCATTCAGACTGAGGAGTTTCGGGGGCCCATTCTGGAGATAGGTGAGGGTCCCAGAGGTGGGATCCAAACTCGTCTGAGGTCTGATGACATATCCAATTGATATTAGTTCATCATTGTCTGTTGATGGAACAAACCCATTTAACCCCTTAACGACACTTAGACATATCCTTACAGTCCAGGTCGTATTAGGGGGTTCACGCACCTGGATCGTATGGGATACGTCATTGTGGATCGGCGCGATCTCTAAAGCAGAGTTCGCTAACAGGCGGATCGGCGCGGGGGTTGTCAGCTGTATATTAAAGCTGACAATCCCGCGAACAGCAGTCGGGACCCCCACCCGGATCGCTCAGGGGGCCGGGGGAAAATGAGGGCCGAGTTAAACACCCTTAAAATTATCGACGACGATCGCGAGTCGCAATAACTAAGAGAGACGCAGGAGGGTGATCGCTCTCCTCCTTGCGTCTCTGTCGCGCAGGCAAGCAGCGCAAAGGAAGAACTCTGGGCGAATCCTGGCATGCTCACTGCCCTACTAGCAGACAGCACGGAAGGCAGAGGATTGCCCTTCCGGGTTGTCTGTGACGTTTCACGATGCCCGGCTGTGCCCACGTGGGCACTGGCCGGCATAGTGACTGACAGTTGTCATAGGAACCAGTCATAGCAACAAGCTATGCACTGTTTCCTATTGAAATGAGAGATCTAAAGATCTCTATTCAAATACCCTATGGGGAAAAGTAAAATAAAAAATGTGAAATAAGTGAAAAAAAAAAAAGTAAAAAAAAAGTGAAAAACATGTTAAAATCACAAACACCAAAAAAATAAAAATAAAAATTTCGTCTACACCGCCACCCCTTTTCCCCTTTACAAACGCCAAATAGCCCCACAAAAAAAAGCATCAAAAATAAATAAAAGTAGTACCAATATATTGTTATCGCCACGATGCGTAACTACCTGTCCTATAAATTGTAATGTTAATTAACCCGTACGACGTGAACAGCCCGTAAAAAAAAAAAAAAAAAAAAAAAAATATCACAGAAATTAAGATTATTGTTTCATTCCCTGCAGCACATATAAATGGAATTAAACAAGCGATCAAATACTCCTTGAACGAACAAAGTAACTAGTACCAATTATATAACATTCAGTTCACCCGCAAAAAAAAAGTCCTTATTACTGCTATGTTCATAACGAAAAAATAAAAATATGTATAGCTTCTTCAGAACAGACTAGCGATTGCATAAATAATTGGTTTTACACACTAAAAACACTTTTTTTTTTTTTAAAGTGCTTCAACATAAAAAAACTATATAAATATCGGGTATCGCCATAAATCGTAGCGGACCCAAAGAGTAAGCGAACTTAAAAAAATTACGGATACTGCACGAGTAGCCCTAGTAAATATAAAAATACAAAAAAAACTACTAGGTTGGCAGTTATTTTCTTCACCCCGGCCTCCAAAAAAATTGGAATTTAAAGGCGATTCAAAAAAGCCCTGTCTCCCAAAAATTGATACTATTAAAAACGGTCAACTCATATCGCAAAAAAAACAAGTCCTTCACAGCTCAAGCACAGGGAAAAAAAAATTTAAAAGTTATGGCTCTCTCAGACTTATGGCGTATTGCAAACAAACGTATTTTTTCTGGTTGAATAAAAGTGTTTTCTAGTTGTATAAAAGCAGTTTAAAACATAAATATATATTCTAAATTGGGTATGGTGATTGTAATCGTATTGACCTGCTGAGTTAAAAGCTACCTTGTAATTAATAAATTAACGTACTGTGACCGCTATTAAAAAAATAAAATTAAAAAACACTACCAAGAATTTTGCTGTATTTTGTTCAAAAAATCTCAGAAAAAACCTTAATAAAAAACTGAACATAAGAATCCATAGGCACCATATTGGTAACCAATAAAAACTTCAACTCATCACGCACATCAAAAAACAATGCCCTCTATACACATGCTCTGCACACGCAAAATAAAAAAGTTATGGAATTGTCAGATAGGACAACATAAAAACGCAATTATTTTATAGACGTATTTCTACTTGTGTAAAGTAAATTAAAATCAGAAAAAACAGATATAAAATTATAAATATCATCTGTAACTGTACCGACCCCCATAGTAATGTCTATCCTCGTCATTTACATGCAACGGCGTATGCTGTTAACAATTGAAAACTCAAAAAAACAATGACTGAACCTGCGTTTTTCCCACCAATTTTCATTGCCCACTGCTATAAAAAAAAACTATGGAACACCTGTGCATCAAAATGGCTCAGTACACCCCATAGATGAAAGTTCCCTGATGGGGTGTTGAATCCAAAACTGGGGCGACTTCTGGGAAGGTTTCGCCTGTTCTGCTTCTTTGGGGGGCTTTTGACAAATGCGACATGGCCCCCCCACTAAATCTGCGTTCCAAAAGCCAAATAAGCGCTCACTTCCCTTATACGCCATGCCTATTGCGCCAAACAGCAGTTTACAACCACATGTAGGATATTGCCAAACTTGGAAGAATTGCTTAACAAGGTTTTAGGTTGGGTTCTTTTTTCCAGGATTCTTGTATATATGATACATTTTAAAGCTAAAATTTGCTGCTTATTGAAAAAAATTTTTTTTTTAATTTTCACAGCCTTATGCTAAAAAAAATTTCTATTAGTGACATCACATGTGGGGTCTATATTACCTCTAATGCACCCCCCTGGATATAGTATTGAAGGGGTGTTGGAAGTTTCCAATATGTGGTTATTTAGGGGGTGTTTATTAAGTCTTTAGCACCTTAGGGTCGTCCGCCACAACCTGAAATGGGCCTAAATATAAAATTGTATTCATTTGAAAATGAGGACCCCCAGAGGTTTAGTAGGTGCTCCTCATATTCTGGGGCTTGATGGGTGAGAGCAAATAAGTGCACTGGGCCACATATGGGATATCTCTAAATACGGCAGACATGGGGGATTTGATATTAAGTTGCATTTACCTAGTCAATTTACGTATTCAGTGAAAATAATCGGATAAATATTGAAAATCTTGCAAAAAAAAAAAAGTGAAATTTTGAAATTCACCTCCACCTTTGCTTTAATTTCTGTGAATATATCTGATAGGTTATCAAATTTCCTAAATAGTTTGTAAATACGTTTAAGGGGGTCTAGGTTTCTCAGATGGCATCAGTACCTTATGGGGGTATCTAACATGCAAGGCCCATCAAAGCCACGTCAGAACTGGAGTGGTCCTTAAAAAAAAAATGTATATAGCAAATTTTCTTGAAAAATGTTGAGAAATTACTACTAAATTTTCTAAGCCATCTAATGTACGTTCAGTTTTTAAAAAAAAAAAAAAGACATTTTAAAAAAATTATGCCAAACCTATAAGTGGACTTATGGTAGATGCTTACGTTATAAAAACTATTTTGTGGTGATTAATTATTCTGTCTTGCACGCAGGAAATTTTGCCAACTTTCAAAATCAGCAAATTTTTCCAAATTTTCAAATGAAATTTGTGATATTTTTCACAAACCATAACAAGGATTGTATGGATTAAAAAAATTTCTTACTAACTTAAAGCACAATGTGTCACGAAAGGGAAAACTATCTCTGAATCACAATGGATAGTTGTGAAAGTGTCAAAAAAGTTCATTCTCACATAAATTGAACATGTACAGATTTCAAAAATTGGGCCTGTGTCAGGAAGGTCAAAACAAGGATGGGTCCTTAAGGGTGTTAAGGCCATAAAATGTTAAAATTATTTAGAGATTTTATACTAAATCAGCGACTTGGGAATTACTCCTCTTCTAATCTACAAACAGGAATGTAATACCATAACCTTACATATAGAAATATAGGCTATTACGGGTTTGCTATTCTATAATTTCTCCATTTTAGTGGCCTCGGGCCAGTAACAGTCTTTTCATCAACCTGATGAGAGAAAAAATGACAGGTTTTGTTTATAAAGAGTATAGTAATTCTTACTAACTAAAATGATACCAATTTCATCAAATGTAATATGGGGGTTATATCAGACAATATTTCTTAATACTGAATATTATTTATACCATACATGTAGTAACACTGGAATAGCTCCATTTCATATTTCTCTAGAATAGCCGCCTCGCTCCTAGATGTTTCTCGCTAATTTCCTCAGTGTTTATGTTTACTTTCCTCCACTTTATGCTCCTCCCTCCTCCCAGATGTTCACCTCTAATTCGTCACTCTCCTCCAAATGTTTTTTATCTACTTCCTCCAGTTGTTTACGATTCCACTGTATTCCACCAACTCTTCTCTTCCAGTGTTACGGATCCCCTTCTTCCACCAACTCCTTCCTCAAGATGTTTATGCTCCCCTCCATTCACCTCATTTTCCTCCCCTCCAGTTGTTTTACCTTCTGTTTTCCATCCACCTCTTTTTTCCTTCCCTCCCCTTCATAGAAGTTTACACCTCTACTTCCTTCTCCGCCAGATGTTTACGCTCTCCATTCCTCCACCACCTCTTCTTCCTCAGATATTTACGCTCCTTGTTTCTCCTCTTCCAGATGATTTACGCTCTCCTTCCTGTAACACCATTCATCCTTCTAAATGTTTCATGCTCCAAAAACGGATCCCTCCAAAATCGGATCCAATATGCTGTCGGTGAACAAGCCTAAGGGATAAACTAACATTATTTCTTTTACACTGACCACCAACAATAAGGGCGACATGTCCCAACACAGGCCAAACGCCAGTTTTTTGGTCATGTTTGTGACCAAAACCACCTTTTGACGCCATATTCTTGTTGCCAAAAATGAGATGTATTACACCAAACCTAGGCCCATTATACCGCCGAGGGCAGACACTGTGAATTGCGCCCCTCTAAAATATGGTTAGCTTTGCGCCCCCCGTCCCGTGAAATGTGCCTATTGAGGGCATTAAATATGTTTTTCGCCTACGTTGGCAATGCGCCTCATGTATGAAAATAAAACTGTCTAGATAAATGTCCAAAACTCTACTTTGTTGCCCATTAACAAACCCAATCCAGAGAGCCCGTATCATTTTCCCCTGATCAACTTCTACTGAAATGAACTAGGGGCACTTTGATTGGTTGCATCTTGGGCAACTATAGTGTGTTTTAGACCTAGAAGTTTTCATACATGTGGCCCAAAGTTTTCTATGCAAGGTATACCTGACACCAGTTCTTGGAAATGATCGGACTTTCTGGTGCACTTTACACTGATTTAATGAGCCTAAAACTGGCATGGAAACACCACATTTCTGACATGTCGCCACTAGTATTTTATCAGCATCTTCATGTATGCTAATACATCACCTTCTTTGTCGGTATGACAGTGTGCCCTGACTGCAGGCTTATTATACAGACATGGAGACCTAGAGTAGCCCCAGGGCTGACTGTTCTATCGTTCCCTGGGCTCCATCTGGTCACTGGGAGTCCCGATCACCCGATGGAGCAGGGCAATGCCCTTTGATTATGCCATGTGTACGGACTGCGCAAATCAAATGGTTAAACGTCAAGAATCGGAGGTTTCCTGCTGCTTACAGAGACTGCCCTAGGAACGGAGCTGGTAACTACAGCTCTACTCCAAACGCAGCTGCGGCACCGCGAGCCTCAAAACCCCTCTTTCTACAATGACGTCTTTTGGCGTCGCTGCAGAAGAACAACCTGTATCGGCCGCCGTCAAAAGCTGTTGGGCAGTCATTGATAATGGAGCCCAAGGGAGTACTTAATTTCTACAACCTTCTTGCAACCCTCATCTGAATGTACATGATGTAATGGTAGCTGGGCGGAGCTAGTCATTGAATCATATTATGACATCAGCAGCAGCATCTCCAGAGCCCATGACTGATGTATATAGGGGACCTGTCAGCTGTGATGTCACAAAAATTGGGCGGGGCTGGAATCCTGAACATCCGCTTATATCATAATCATCTACAGAACCTTTAGAACCAGATAGGAATGCACAGAGAGGAGCTGTCCGCTCTCCTCTCCTGATTACCAGACATTTCCCCATAGAATAACCATGTAGGAACACTTTATTTGTATGACTCTGCACTATGTGGTTCTTCAATTATTTCTCCTGGAAATGTGTAAATACATTGACAACTGGGTGTTAATTTCATTTATTGATAAGGTGTGCCTCAAAATATTCTGACACTGTGCTGATTGGACAACATCAGACTGTGTAGGCATATATCCTATTGAAAGAGAATAGTCCACCCAGTTTTCTATGGTCACACCCAGTTGTCTGCTTATTCATACATTTAATGGAGGAATTACAGAAGAACGACCTCATTTACTCTTACAAAGTAATCAGTGATGATAGGAGACAGAAAATAAATGCTTTGGCTATTTTTATATGAGTGGTTGAATGAATGATTAAATGAGCGGATATTTTGGTGGATAGATACATGGGGCGACGTAAGTACGTGTCTGCGGCAGAAGTCTGGCGTCTTTTCAGTCTGAAAACTGCCACATGCCTGTTCGCTCTATTTTTAATTAGACGTACTCCAATATCAGGAGCATTACAGAGCGCCCACGGCTCTTTGTAATACGCCTGAGATCAGGGGGCGTGCTGTATGCGTGTCACACTACAACCGTAGGAAGCTACATATTTATGAATGGCATTACTGCTGGGACAGATAGAGCACTTTAAAAGTAGTTTACCTGAGTCTGAATTGTCGCTTGGTAGCTAGAAAGCGCTAAATCTATGACCTGCAGTAGAACAGGTTAATAGATTCAGGCACATTCTACGCTACTAATGCACGCAAAGAAATGGTGCCTAAGCGGCAAAATACATACATGTCGTCCATGGTTTGTTAGACATACTGATAAGTAGGTAGATGGACAGGTGGAGGAGATGCTTTGGTGATAGGAGAGACTTGATCAGGTAGAGGAATGAATCGACGGTGACTGATGGACTCAGATTATAACATAAAAGGAAGGTCCAATATATATGAAATAATGGAAGGAGATGAGGACAGAGAAGCCCAGACACAGGAAAAAGACACAGTAGGAGCCTAAGACACAGACTGCAGACCATCAAAGAATTCTCAGCTCTGCATCTCCTTAAATAAGGTATGTGATGTCATAAGTACTAGGCGGGGCTAGAACTCAGATCATGTTGTGACATCAGCAGGTTATAACTAATGTATGCAGAGGAGCTGTCAGCTGTGATGTCATAATAACTGGGCGGGGCTGAAAGCCAGATCATTCCATTACATCACAGGCAGCAGATGGATGGATGAATGGTGGATGGATGGATGGATGGATTGAGGGGTAAAGGGATAATTGGAAGGATGAATTGATAGATGGAGAGAGAGTTGGCCAGAATGATGGATAGTTAGTTGAAAGGATATATTAGAGAACAATAAACCAAGAAATAGTCTCTATTAAAATTATTTTCTCTATGTTTCCAATGAATTTCTATAATATTATATCATCTCACCTGATATAATGGAGATGAGGCTAGAATTGTCTCCAGTATAAAGTGTCTGACCCCAGGAAATGGCGAGCATCATGTGGTCATAGTTTTAAGGGCTGAGATGACAATATTGGGTTCACTCATTTTCAGGGTTTATCAGTAATTAATAAGTAAATGATGTTATATAACACACACAGAATGTAAAGAAGAACTCTTTTCCTTTCTCCTTCCACGAGCCATAACTGTTTTACTTTTTTGTCAACATAGCCATAATAGGGCTTGTCTTTAAGTTATATTTTTATGGTATAATTTAATAGTCATGTGTTGACCGGCTGATTAACTTTCTTAGATGTAACAGTGTTCAGATTTTTATGGAAAGGTTCCAGTCAGGGAGGTTGGTTTTGGGACAGGTTCGCTGACGTTAGGCTATAGGATTTTGTAGGCCTTAATGTTGTAGGGTGTTATAGGGTCAGCTGCCCCCTGTATTTTCTTGCATCACTGCATGCATATGGAACAAGGATACCAATATTATTGATACTTGTGTTGTGCGTGGTCTAATAGCTTTGTAGTTGCATAAAGCCGCCATTGAGTCTTTGGACTAAAGGTTGCTCCATTTATTTTAAATGTGGATTTATTCATTAAAAGTTAAGTCTTCATTATTTCCATTCTCCATATTGTTGTATTGGTCATGGTGTGGAGGTATTATTTAGTCACTATATGGAGGTGATATGTGGTTATGGTGTTGCATTATTAGTCAGTCACTATGTGGTGGTGATAAGTGATCTTGGTGTGAAGGTATTATTCTTTCACTATTTGGTGGTGATATGTGGTCATGGTGTGAAGGTATTATTCATTCACTATGTGGTGGTGATTTGTGGTCATGGTGTGGAGGTATTATTCAGTCCTTATGTGGTAGTGATATATGGTCATGGTGTGGAGGTATTAGTGAGTCACTATGTGGTGGTGATATGTGGTAATGGTGTTGAGGTATTCAGTCACTATGTGGGGGGGGACATGTGGTCATGATGTGGCAGTATTATTCAGTCACTATGTGGTGGTGATATGAGGTCATGCTGTGGAATTATTATTCAGTCACTATGGGGTGGTGACATGTGGTCATGGTGTGTAGGTATTATTCATTCACTATGTGGTGGTGATATGTGCTCATGGTGTGTAGGTATTATTCAGTCACTATGTGGTTGTGACATGTGGTCATGGTGTGGAGGTATTATTGAGTCACTATGTGGTGGTTATATGTGGTAATGGTGTTGAGGTATTCAGTCACTATGTGGGGGTGATATGTGGTCATGTTGGAGGTATTATTCAGTCACTATGTGGTGGTGATATGAGGTCATGGTGTGGCGGTATTATTCAGTCACTATGTGGTGGCGAAATGTGGTCATGGTGTAGGTATTATTCATTCACTATGTGGTGGTGGTAGTGATGATATGTGGTCATGGTGTGGCGGTATTATTCAGTCACTATGGGGTGGTGAAATGTGGTCATGGTATCGTGGTATTATTCAGTTACTGTGGTTATATATGGTCATGGTATAGTGGTATTATTTAGTCAGTATGTGGTGATGATATGGGGTCATAATGTGGTTGTATTATTTGATCTTTGTATAGTAGTATCATTATTAGTCTTGTTTTCTTCAGTAACAATTTGGTGATATTTGCCTCCTGTATAGCGGTATTATGTGGTCACTGTATGACCATTATATAGCGGTATCATCCATAGAATATTGTCTTACAGCGATTTGTATGGGTTTATGTACATACAATACATGACTTTATATAAATACATCTTTATAGACCCCAGTAACGCCGCTGTTTTGTCGGCGCTGGTCTGCTGGAGGGGGCGGGGCATGATTCTTTTTAGGTGGGGTGTGGTTAGAGGTATGTCCTACTAGGATGTCATTTTTTTGGGTGTGGTTAGAGGCATGTAGTCTCAAAAATATGGAAATCTAGTAAGAGAACAAAGAGTGACTTTTAATAACCTCACCCAATTAAATGACATTACACCAGGACATGCCTCTAACCACTATATTTACTATTTTGAAATAGGCGAACTTAAATTCTATCAGTTCTCAGTCTATAAAGCACTAAAACTTAACTTTTATTATGTACAACACTTAGGGCGACATGTATGATCAGGAGTTGCGCCTGTTTTCTGGCGAAATCTGTGGCTTACCGATTCGAATCCCCTGTCGGACGCATTGATGCGATGTTAGGCGCAAGCTTCGCCACTTTCGGATGCGCCTAACATGAAGAGGCGTGCAATGGGCGCGGTGTGTGCGTTCTGGGGCGGGACACGGCACTTTCGAATAGTCCGAGGCATGCATGAATGCCGGTCAGCAAAGTGAGGCGCATTGCAGCTCCGACATGCAGACCTAGTCGGAGGAGTCGGAGGAGGTGAAGTGAAGCGAGAACGTAATGGAATAGGGCAAAATGTGCTCTAGGTCGACAGTTACAACAGTACACAGCTCACAGCTCCGTGAGACATGGAGTATGATTCCAAAAAATCGTTTTTATTAGGTGTAAAACATTATCTGAAAAAGAGCTCAAACCTTCTAAAAACATACATAAATAAAAATCACTAACAACGTGTTTGTCGCCGTCACCGGCGCTACATCAGGAATTGCGATATAGAAAATTGCCGGGAAATACAGTAATTCAAATTCTGTAAGCTCTTCTCATTGGTCGGCATAAACCAGCCAATCAGAATAGGAGCGACAGTGACCCATTATAACCTATGGAGAAGTATTGACTAATCAAATGAAAAGGCGGGACAGATCAAAATATAGTAAAAAATGCAGAAAAGAGCTGATTGGTTGAACTAGCGGGGGCTTGTCTATCCTGGCCAATCAGAGCGCGAGCTACTTTGTCCAATTGTAGTCTATGGAGAGATCGGGGCAGTGAAATCTCAGCGCCGTAAATAAATCGTTTTTATTAAGTGTAAAACATTCTCTGTAAAAGAGCTAAAACCTTCTATAAACATACATAAATAAAATCCCTAACAACGCGTTTGTCGCAGAGACGATATATAGAAAATTGCCGGGAAAGCCAGTAATTCAAATTCTGTAAGCACTTCTCATTGGTCGGCAGAAACCAAACAATAAGAATAGGAGTGACAGTGAACCATTATAACCTATGGAGTAGTGTTGACCAATCAAATGAAAAGGCGGGACAGTTCAAAATACAGTAAAAAAGGAAATGCAGAGCGAGCTCTATTTGTGATTGGCTAAGTTAAAAGAGGTGCAGTTATTTGGGCCAATGGGAGAGCGAGCTACGCTCTTATGGGTTTTCTAATGCAATCTATAATAAAACTGTACATGCCCGAAATCAAATGATAAGACTCACGAAGTTCTGCCGATGTGTATATAAAATGATTAATAATCTGGGGGTAACGAAAATAAACTAATAAATTAATTTTTATTTCTTTAATTTCATTAGCCAATGATCAATAATATGGGGATAACGAAATTAAAGAAATAAAACTGAACTCATTGAATTCATTTTTATTTGTTTATTTTCGTTACCCCATATTATTGTTCATTTTATATAGAGATCGGTACAACTTAGTGAGTCTTATCATTTGATTTCGGGCATGTACAGTTTTATTATAGATTGCATTAGAAAACCCATAAGAGCGTCGCTCGCTCTCCCATTGGCCCAAAGAACCGCGCCTCTTTTAACAGAGCTCGCTCTGCATTTCCTGGATAAGTAGCTCACCCACTGATTGGCTAAACAGGACGAGCCCCTCTTCCCCCCAACCAATCACAGTACTAGAATATTTCCCATAGACAGTAATAACTTTTAGGGCACTCTTCTATCATGCCCTTCTTGCTACACTCAAAATAGACGAAATACATATGATTGGTGGATTCATATCAGCTGCCTGGTCTCAACCAATCAGCTCTTTTCTGCCTTTTTTACTGTATTTTGAACTGTCCCGCCTTTTCATTTGATTGGTCAATACTACTCCATAGGTTATAATGGTTTACTGTCGCTCCTATTCTGATTGGTTGGTTTCTGCCAACCAATGAGAAGCGCTTCCAGAATTTGAATTACTGTATTTCCCGGCAATTTACAATATCCCACTTCCTGATGTAGCGCCGGTGACGGAGACAAACGCGTTGTTAGTGATTTGATTGATGTATGTTTATAGAAGGTTTTAGCGCTTTTTCAGATAATATTTTACACCTTATAAAAACAATTTTTTTCATCATACTCCATGCCTCATGGAGCTGAGAGCTGAGATTTATTTCTTGAGCGATCTTATATATTTTCACTTTAATTTTTAATAATCCACTTTTTCATTACATTTAATCGCTTTTAGACAGCTTTGATTTTTCTCTTTATTCATTCATTCATTTGAAAGACAACTTTTTTTGCTATTCACTAACATGTTTAATGATTTCTCGCTCATTTCCAGCCTGTCTCGAATCGGAATACATGTTAGGCGCAGTCCTTCTGCGCCTAAGTCCCGCACTGCGCCTCACACACTGGCGAGGCGCAGGGAACTTTTCACCGCATGTATGAGCGCACCTCCTCGGGCGGCGTATCTTAGGCGCAGTCCCGCACTGCGCCTAAGTTCCGTACTGTGCCTCACACACTGGCGAGGCGCGGCAGACTGTACATGGTCTGTATGAGCACACTTCCTCGGGCGGCGAATCTTAGGCGCAGTCCCGCACTGCGCCTAAGTCCTGCACTGCGCCTCACACACTGGCGAGGCACGGTGGACTTTACACCGCATGTATGAGCACACCTCGGGCGCCGACATACATGAGGCGCAGCTTTCACTTGAAATCGGGCGAAAACGTGCGCTCCGACGCGCCGAGATTCATACATGTCGCCCTTAACCTCTATAACACACTTTTTAAAAAACTTGATTTCTAACCTCTCAATTTGTCTCATAAATGTATCCCTTTCTAATTGTAAAAGAATAACTCCTTTTCTATTATCAAATCTGGTGAAACACCACCTATTGTATCAGCAGGGATACCCTATATATACAGTGATTTGCAAAAAGGAATCCAAAAACATCCTACTTGGGCAATCATCCCTAATATGATGGGCATGAAGCATATAAGGTTTCCTTAACACAGTGAAAAGAGGTAGAAAATCACAAATTAAAATGTTATGCCTGACTTCCCCAACATGTTTCACCAGCTAACTGGCTTCATCAGGTGATAGAGGTCCGGTCCCATGTGGTCTAGCTCACTTCCTTTTAGATGGTCTTAGGTACACACCAATTAGCCACCAGAGATTCAACAATACTCATTCCCCCTTTCAAAACACACCCCTTTCTCTCCTCCATGCATACTAATACCATTTACTGCCGCTGCGTTCTTATAACCAACATTCCTCAGGCAATTTCGCCATCTCCGTTGTGGGCTTCCACCCTATCTTACCATGCCGCCCACGCACGTGCACTTCACCAATGGACATTTCCGCCCTTACTGTGACGGACTTCCACCCAACTTATCTCACATTACTGCATCTGCGTGGTTCTCCTAGAACGGACTAAGCGGAATAGGTCCTACATTATGCAGCACACTGCTATCTTTGTCCCTTCCCATAAGCCTCTTCCCCAAATCTCAAATCTTCTCTTTTCAGTGGGGTTAAAATTTATTTAGTTTTCCATATAAATGGACAAAATGAACAGTTGCCACAAGGATATGAGCCGTCTACCGAAGACTGTAACCAGGTTTTCTTGCTATCTCCCTCAGAGTGACTATGCACAAATTCATCCATAAGATTTTTTCCTCTTCTATATGTGACACTAGGATATTTCTGAATCACTTCAGAGAGTACCAGATCTGCTGTTAGAATGAGCCAATGTCTTCTAAGTATACCTCTCATTTCAGTAGCTCTATCATCAAAGGTACCTATACAGCAAATTAAATCAGTTTTTTTCTCCTTCTTTTGTTTGCTGATTAATAGATGCCCTCTGTCACTGGTCAAAGCCCTATAAAACGCCTTCCTCAAACAAATTTTTTGGGATAACCTCTTGCCTGAAATCGTGCATTTAAGTTCATACATTCTTGATTGAAAGCCTCTAGAGTAGAGCAGTTCCTACGAGCCCTAAGAAATTGGCCTATGGGAATCCCCTTCTTTAGGGAAGGTGGGTGCCAGCTAGAAAAATTTTCCTAACGATTGGTAGCCATATTTTTCCAATACCTTTTTGTCTGAATCTGCTTGTTTTCATCCTACTCAATGTGGAGATCCAAAAAATAAATTTTCTCTTCATGACTTTCAAATTCTAAAAGTCTAGATACAAAATCCCTAAATAATTCTTCACTACCATCCCAAAAAATCATTATATCATCAATAAAGAGACCTGAAAATAAAATCCGACCTGTGAATATTTGAAAGTGTTCAGAAAAAACGATAGCATCCTCCCACCAACCTAAAATTAAATTAGCAAAACTTGGCGCACAAACTGTGCCCATGGCTGCTCCCTTTATCTGGTTTTAAAATGTGCCATCAAACAAAAAATAAGTATGTGTCAAAACAAAATCCAATAACTGTAAAACAAAATCATTATGTTCAATAAATTGCGTACCTCTTGTATTCAAAAAATACTTGATTGCTTTCAGGCCCAGGTCAAGTCTAATGTTACTATATACAGCTTCTATGTCTAAACTTGCAAGAAATGTACTTTCACTCATTACTAAATCGTTAATTCTTATCACAGTATCACAGAAGGCCGTGACAAAGGGCATCAATATACAGTCAACATAAGTGCTGTGTCCTTGTGTTAAATTATTTCTACCTGAGACTATCAGTCTTCCTGGTATTGGCACAAACTCTTTATGCACTTTTGGTAATGCATAAAAGGTAGCAATGGTGGGATTCACATTTAACATAAATTTTTTCTCATCCTCAGTAATTAGTTTTTTCTCAATTCCCAGGTCCAAAATCCTTTTTAGGTCCTTCAAATACTCATTGTTGGGATCTTTTGAAAGCCTTTCATATGTTTCTGAATCATTAAGTATTCTCTTAACCATTTCTCTATAATCCCTTTTATTTAGATGACAATATTCCCACCCTTGTCACTGGGCTTGATTACTATCTCCCTGTTAGACTGTAATTCTGCAATAGCTAGTTGTTCATCCCATTTTAAATTTAAAGAGGATGGTTGTCGTCTAAGTGCTAGTTTCTTTATATCTTGCGTTACTACTTCCACAAATGTATCCAACAAATTGTATTGTGATATTAGAGGTGTATTCCTAAATTTAGGTTTCAAATTGGGTATATCTAAAATTATGGGATCTCCTTCACTTTCGATCTGTAATTGATTGTTCAAGATCACTCAATGTTTTATCCTCTAATTTCCTAAAAGTTTGCTCATCATTATTTTTTTATTTTATGGCATTTATGTAAGGCCAACCTTCTAGCAAAGAGACTAATATATTTTACCCATGCAAACTCATTAAATCTGGGCATAGGAGTAAAGGTAAGGGCATATGCCAACACCTCATTTTGATTTTCCGTTAGTCTATGAGAGGATAAATTAATCACTTGAAGTGCTCCGTCCTTTATTATTTCTGATAATTCCCCTTCTCTCGATCCCTCCAGAGGATCCTTGGTTGTTCGAAAAAAAAGGGGATGCATTTGCATTTTTGAGTGCTACTGAGATTGAATTTGCATTGTGTTCACAACCTGTCCATTTCCTGTCACTGATGGCATATTTGTATTGCCATTTGAGATCATTGCCTGTGCTCCCATACCATGGGCCACTACACCACAAGATACAGAAGAGGATAATGTATTTAATGCCATTGATCCTTCTCCTGATTGCCATCTCTGAGGGTTCTGATGTTGTACCGTTTCGGTAGATGATTTTTTATGTGTTTTCTTATTTGTCCAACCTTTGTTCTTTCTCTGTCAGTTCCTCCAACGACTTTTCTTACCCTTCGTTTGACTATTAATAGAACCTGTGGAGGATTCTTCTACAGCAGAAATCTCTGAATCTGACAAATCTGAATATAAATTGGGTTTATAAGTAAATCTACTATTTTTCCAAATATAAACCTGATTGTTATCAAAATCTTTACGATCCCTCAGATATTTATTATGTTTCCTTTCTTTAATTTCTTCTCTCATATATTATATATTTTGTTGTAATTTTTGTTCTAATTCAGGGAAATCTGGATGGGCACAAAAGTTATTAATCTCCACTATCTCCTGATTTAGTTGTTCACTTAATTTGTTAAATGAAATCCTTTTGTATTCTAACAGATATTTCATCAATTTCAGTGAGCATTCAGTTAGCAATTTTTCCCAACTCTTTGTAAAAATGGGGTCCTCTAAATGTGTATTCGGTCTCAAACTAATCCTTAATCCTCTATACACAATTTGTTGTTGTAAATATGTCTTTAGCCATATTTGAGATAAGAGAATTCATCAATTGCAAAAGCAGAGGAGTGATTTACGGGGCTATGAGTACCTGCCCCAAGATCTATGTGGGAAAAACCATACAGGAAATTCGTCGTCGGATCGCTAAACATCTGAGTACTATTAAAACTAGAGGTGACACTCCCCTAGCGAGACACATTTTGGAAGTACATAATGGTGAAAAAGCGGTGCTAAAATTTTGGGGCATGTGTGTGAAAAAGCTAGGGGAAAGAATGGGCGATTTGGATATGATTTTATTGCAGGAAGAGGTGAAAATTGATACATAGACTCAATACGTTGAACCCCAAAGGCCTAAATGAAGGCTTTTCATTTTCAGCATTTATTTAGTCCTGCTGATTCCCTATATAATTTTTGAAGAAAAATAATATATGTGATAAGGTACGGTCAGTGGTATAAGAATAGGTAAAGATATGACTATAAAAGCACTAGAGTTCACGTACGTTTTTTTGGTTTGTTTTTTTATTGATTGCATGAAGAGTTTGTTAGTAACTAAATCATCTAATATATACACATACTTAGCCACGAGACGCAGCTTGGGAATAAATTACCATCTATTTATACATACATTTATTATTCCTATTGACTGCATGGATTTTGTGCTAACCTATGCAAAAACAATAGAGCATGACTGTACTAGCATTTTTGTACATTTCTACTGTAACGTAAATAACCAGGTAACTAGCTGAGACCTGTAAAAAGGAAAAGTTAGTGGGGAAAGTGGGAGGTGAAACAGTGGGAGGTGGAACAGTGGGAGGTGGAACTGTGGGAGGGAGGGTGGGGGTGTCATAAGCGTTATTAAAATTATTATTAAAATTAATATGCACATTAGATACAGAGGGAAAGAGGCTTATGGGAAAGGACAAAGATAGCAGTGTGCTGCATAAAGTAGGACCTATTCCGCTTAGTCTGTTCTAGGAGAACGACGCAGTTATGTGAGATAAGTTGGGTGGAAGTCCGTCACAGTAAGGGTGGAAATGTCCATTGGTGTAGTGTGCGTGCGCGGGCGGCATGGTAAGATAGGGTGGAAGCCCACAACGGAGATGGCCAAATTGCCTGAGGAATGTTGGTTATAAGAACGCAGCGGCAGTAATTGGTATTAGTATGCATGGAGGAGAGAAAGGGGTGTGTTTTGAAAGGGGGAATGGGTATTGTTGAATCTCTGGTGGCTAATTGGTGAGCACCTGAATAGGGTGTGTACCTAAGACCATATAAAAGGAAGTGAGCTAGACCACATGGGACCGGACCTCTATCCCCTGATGAAGCCAGTTAGCTGGTGAAACATGTTGGGGAGGTCAGGCATGACACTTTAAATTGTGATTTTCTACCTCTTTTCACTGTGTTACCCGCTGAAGAGGGTATCACAAGGAAACCTTATATGCTTCATGCCCATCAGATTAGGGATCATCGCTCACATAAGATGTTTTTGGATTCCTTTTTGCAGTTAGCAAATCACTGTATATATAGGGTTTCCCTGCTGATACAATAGGTGGTGTTCCAGCAGATTTGATAATAGAAAAGGAGTTATTCTTTCACAATTAGAAAGGGATACATTTATGAGACAAATTGAGAGGTTAAAAAGTGTGTTATAGAGGTTAAGTGTTGTACATAATAAAAGTAAAGTTTTAGTGCTTTATAGACTGAGAACTGATAGGGTTTAAGTTTGCCTATGGCAAAATAGTAAATATAGTGGTTAGAGGCATGTCCTGGTGTAATGTCATTTAATTGGGTGAGGTTGGAGACATGGCCTGAAGGGTCCCTCTTTGCCCTCTCTAAAAGTTGGGAGGTATGTGTAAGTGTGTGGAGACTTGTAGACCGTTATTTGCCCCACTGTAATTTAAATATATTCAAAGGCTGATCGGAAATAAACTAGGACTCAGAAGCGTCACCTATTGGATGTAGCGTTCTGTAAGTCACATTCCACCTTCTGACTCACTGAGCCTTGCAATACGAATGGGATTAATATCATATCTTTTATTCATCAGCAGACAGCTAATCTGGGGTCCATCCAGTAGGGGATGTTGCAGAATACTAGCTTATTTCCCATGAGCCTTTTTGAAAATATTTTAATAAATGATATGATGCAGTAAATGGTTTTATTAAAAAATACAACTTGTCCCACAAAAAAAATTTCTATGGAAAAATTTTTCGATGGAAAAAATGGTCGATGGCATTTGTAAGGCAGGGATGAAAAGAGCCAAAATCCTGTAGCAGGAAGGGGTTAAGAATGGGCCATAAACATTATAGACCACGGGTGTCAAACACAAGGCCCACGGCCAAATCCGCCCAGAGGGCTTGTGTTTTCCGGCTCACGGTCCCCCGCGATCTCTCTGACTCTGCACGGCCGTTTTACCACGGCCACGCAGAGTCAGTAAGCAGCTGCACACTCGGTGCAGCTGCTGGTACAGGGAGAAGGCAGGAAGGATCGTTTCCCTCCTACCTTCTCCCCTTGTATGTAGAACTCTCAGTGAGCATTGTAAATACATACGGTGTCGCAGGCGGCATGATGCACCTCTTACCTCACAACCCCTAGGACGCTAGGTCTAGCCTCTGCCAGCCCAGGAGATCCCTGGGAGCGTGGGGACGGCTTCAAGGGGATTTTGATGACGCCCCCTAAAAACCCGCTTAAAACTGTACAGAAGCTCACGGACCCGGGCCCGCCCTGCGGGGACCATGAGAACGGGGTCCCCTTTTTTTTTTTCTTTTTAAATATTCTTTTAGCCCCCCCGGGGGCACTATCTGGCTACTGGGGGGGAAAAGTGGGGCATCCCCCCGGGCCTATATGGGGGGCAAAATTACCTGGGTTACGGGGGGCTTTTATTTTGGCGAAGGGGGGAAATTTTAAATCCCCTTGGCTGCAGAAGGGCCATTACAAACCGGGCTACGGGGGGCAAAATTACTAATGGCTACGGGGGGGCAAAAATTTACCAAACCCCTGGCTAGGGGGGGCAAAATTACCAAATCAAACCTACAGGGCAGTTTTTAATTTGTCATTACATGGGGCTTTATACCACCTTTTTAAAAACCCTACAAGGGTTTTTGGGTTACCAATCTATTTTTATAGGGGGGGGGGGCAAATATCTTCCGTTTTCCTTCAAAGGGCAATTTAAATAAAAAAGCAATATTTGTACAAATGTAACAGTTAAGGGAATTTTCCAATTTTAAAAAGCAAGAAAAAAAGATATCCGGGGGGACGTTTACCCCTGACGAATACCAAGATACGAGGGGTAAAACCAGAGACTTTTTTAATAGTTTTAAAAAAACTGGACCCTTTTTCTGCCCCCAACAAAGAAAACAGAACCCCCCGGTGAGTAGCCCAACAAGGGTTTCGAGTAAAAGCCGACTTTTCCCAAACTTTTTAAATGCTTTAAGGGGTTTTCCCAGTTTTTTAAAAAAAAACCCCCCCATTGAAAAACCAATCCCGAAAAAGGGAAAATAAACCCAATTGTAAACATTGGAAGGGAAAGAAAAATACCCCCCCCCCCCCCCCCCCCCCCAATCTAAAAACCCCTATTTCAAAAAAAAAATATACTTCAAAAATTTGTATCTGTACTTTTAACATTACATATTTAATTTTGTTAAATATTTTGATGGTTTTAAAAGACACAAAAAATAATTTTTTATCAAAAAAAAAACTAATAGATATTTTAAGCGTATTTGTGCGGTAGTTCAAGCCGTGGGGTTTCTCCCTATCCCCCGTTTTAAAATCCATTTGGCCTCCCTTTTGCCTCAGCTTTTTTGGTTTCCAAATTTTCCCACCCTATAGGGTTTAAAACCCAACCTTATCTATCACTTTAGAATTCTAAATTTATATGCCCCCATGTAAAATTCAAAAAAGGTTTGGCCCGCCCCCTTGACATTTGTGGCTTTTGTTTTTTTAATGCAAATTAATTTTTCCATTATGCGCGTTTTTACTTTTTTAAATATTTTACCCACATTTCTCTTATTGCATTGGGTGCTTTTTTATAAACAAAAGTTTGCAGGGGGGCCCTATGGGAATTTAAAAAACGGTTGTTTTTTATATTTTTGTTGTTGAGTTCCCCATCTGAAAATTTCGGGTTTTTTTTCCTTGCCATTTTACACCACCCGCATCTGGACCCAAAAAAATTTTAAAAAAAACCTTTTGGGAAAAAGCCAATTTTTCCCTATTTTCGCTTGTGGCAAATATGCCCAAAGGGGGGCCCGTTTAATTTCCTATAGTTTTTTCCCCTTTCCGGGATTTTGACCCGTTTTCCTCCATCTAAGTTTTTTTTAACCATAGGTCATTGTCCTGGCTGAAATGCCCAAGTTTTTCCAAAAAAATCCCCCCTTTTTTTTTGGGCCCAAAAAGGGTTTCCTATTTGAATTTTTGGGCAAAAGTGTTTTTTAACTTCCTCACTTGTTTCTTTTGTGGTTTTTCCCAATATTTTCCTTCAAATTAAAAAATTTTAAAATTCTATAAAAACCCACCAAACCCTTTTTTAAATTAACCCTTTCCAAAAAATTTTAACCTTTTCCTAAAAAACCTTCTCTTAAATCCCCCCCCCCAAAAAAAACCCCCCCAACCCCCAAAAAAAACCCCCCCCTTATTTTTTTCCCCCCCCCCGCGCCCCCCCCCCCCCCCCCCCCCCTTAATATAATTTTTTTTTTTTTTCAAGCCCTTTATTGCTTTTAGCCTTGAGGATGGGTTTTTCCCCGGGAATTTGGGCGTTTGGGGTTTACGGGGCTAGAAAAAATTTTTAAAACCCTTACCCTTTATGTCCTTTAGGTATCATCCGGGAAAGGGGGACCCCATGGAAACCGGGCCCATTTTAAAGCGAAATTAAAGACTTTAGAATTAATGTTTTCCCAAAAAAATGCTTATAGCCCACAAAAAAAAAAAAGCCCCCCAAAATTAACAAGGGTCGCGATGTAACGCCCTACCCATTTTAAACAATAGAAAAGGGATTCCCTTGTTGTAAATGGCAGGGTGTTCCCCCCCAAGCCATAGTAATGTTGCCAGGGGGGAAAAAACCCCCCATAGGGCCCTCTAGTTTAGGTAAGCTGTTCTCAAATTTTGAAAAATTTTTTTTTTGAAGATATTCTACTGTCATGAGTATAAAATTCTTGGGATTGGTTCATGTCCTATGGTTTTTAAAGGAAAAAAGTAAGGGCTTTTAATGCATACGGTGGGGGTAAAAGTATACCCCACCCGTCACAATCCCAAGTAATTTTTCCGGCCAATCTTATTTTTGAGGGTCTTTAATAGGGATTTGGTGTCCTTGATGTGACCGGGTAAATTATGGACAATGGGTTGAAGGTATTTGTCCACCCAAACACTGATCCTTTCATTTAGGGGGTTATTCCCAGAAATTTTTGGGGGCGAGGTCCGGTGGGAAGGAGTCTTTGGGGTCTTAGGGCCCGTAAAAGATTGTTCACTGGGCCCCTTACAAGATATATTTTTTTTTTCTCATTTAAAATCCAAAAAGAAAAACCTTTTTAGTAGATGTTTTAATTTTTTTTGAAATTTATGTGTAGGGTTTTCCCCCCAAATTTGCGATTTGTACGCCATTTTCAATATGCTCAAGATGTTTTAATATAGCCCCTTTCAAAAAATTTCCACCGTCCCACCTTTTCTGCTTTCCTTATGGTTAAATTATCCCTAGTTTAATTTTTTTGGCTTTTTTGCTCCATTTAGGGTTTTTATTTTTATATCCTTTTTGTTTTTTCATTTCTGGTTTTTTATTGTATAATGCCCGTAAGTCCCGTTCCCTTGCATTTTAAAAATTTCCAGGGCCCCGGGGCTCTGGTTTTTTTTAGGATAAAACCCAGGATTGGGGATGTTTTTGGGTTATGTCTGAACCCTTTTGTTCCACCATATTGTCTCCAAACTGTCTCCCCTCCCTAGTTCTAAAAATTGTTTTGATGCCAATTTTTCCCTAAACTGAAACCTTTAAATTCATTACTCATTTTTTTGCTTTTGTTTTTACCCCTCCCCTCCTTATCATATCAAAAAAAAATTTTTTTCATGGAAACCTTACAAATTTTTTGATATCCATGATTTTATGGAAAAAATCAAAAACTATTCTGGTACAAAATTCAAGCCCGGCTCAAAAACCCCAAAAATTGGGGCTGTGTAAAAAGCAGGACTGGTACTACGACTTTAAAAACGTCTTGCTTTATTTTTTTATTTCCGCTTTCGCTGTGCATAGGTCCTTGTCGACTTTCTTTCTGCAGATTGTCCCTTTACCCCTTCCCTTCCGTTTTTTGTTGGTCCCCCTTTCTTTATAGATTTAAAAAGTACATTATTCGCTGCTTCTACTTCCCATTGTCGTGCTCCCACTTTCAATGCTTTCGAGGGTCGGGAGAACTTACTATCTTTTAAAGATTTCTTTCTCCAATTTCCCTTTTGAAATGGATTTTTGGGAAGAATTCACCCATTTTTTTTAGCCCAAAGGGAAAAGACTTTTTATTTGGGCCAACAACCCTCTATGTCCCTGGTACCCCTTTTTTTTTTTTTGTTTTTCCATAATGGATTTTTTTCCGCAAAAAATCCAATGACTACTTTAATTGGGCTTGTGCTGAAACTATAATCTGCAATCCCTTTTAAAAAATTTTTTTTTTTTGGTTTTCGCAAAACCCCAAAATTTTTTTTTTTTTTAACCCCTGTATCCCCCGCTCACTTCTAAATTTCCCAAAAAAAAGGTCATAAAGGGTCAAGGGACATTTGGAGAGCTATGTTCCATCGCTCCATAAAGCTTTGTTGTATTGAATGATGGATTTTTCTTAGCGTAAGCCCCTGGATAATCTTTTTTCAAGGTAGGTGTTTAGTGTTCCCTTTCCCCCCAAACAAATTTAATTCCTTGATTTTTAGCTTTTTCTGCTGAAATAGTTGTTTCATGATGTTTTTCCATGTATTAGTGTCCCATTTTGTTCGTACGAATCAAATACTGCTGCGAGCTTAGCTCGTCGTTCCGGGGACATGGTCACGAGGTGGCTGGATTATAATGCCGGTGTGGGGTCTGTGCTGTGCCTGTGCGTGTATGTATATTTTGCTTGCTAGATCCTTGGTAGCGCTGTTTCTGGGATGCCTTGCGGTAAACTCAAAACGGCCCGTACAGAACTGCATTAAGCAAATAGCAAAGGTAAGTTACCTGCATCCAAGGCTGTGTAATCCCTTTAGTTTCGGCGCGGATCTGCTGTATCGTCTCTTCCAACTCCAGACCAAACCGCCGGCCTCGCGGTAATGCAAAAAGCAAGAAAGAGGATATCCGGTGACGTATGATGCTGTGACGAATACCAAGATACGAGAGTAAACAGGGGACTTTTTTTAATAGCTTAAAAAACGGGAAATCCATTCTGCACCGGCAACAAAGAAAACAGCCCCCCGGTGAGTAGACAACAGACTCGTTTAGAGTGAGCCGACTCTTGCTCACTGTTATGCATTAAGGGGTTTAAACAAGCTTGTTTAAAAACCCCATTGACAACCAATCACCGAAAAGGAAAATAATCATGTGACATTGGAATGGAAGAAAAAATACCGCCCCATCATAGATATAGCTATTTCAAAACAAATATACTTCTATTTGTATCTGTCACTTTACATCTACATAGTAAATGTTGTTAAATATATTGATGGTATATGAAAGACACTATAAATAACTTTGTCGGTAAAACAACTAATAGATATATAGCGTATCTGTGCGGTAGTTCAAGCCGTCGGGTTTTCCTAGTGCCCAGCCTGAAAATCCATTTTTGGCCTCCTTTGCCTCAGCATTTTTGTCCAATTTCCACCTCTATATGGATATAACACCTTATTTTATCACATAAAATCTAAATTGATTTGTCCCCTGATGGAATTCAAGAAAGTGTTTGGCCGCTCCTGACATTTGTGGCTTTTTATTTTTAATGCTATTAATGTGTTCCAATATGCGCGTTTTTACGTTTCTTATAGTGCTACCCACATATCTCTTATTGCATTGGGTGCATTCTATTTAACATAGATGCAGTGTGACCATCGCAATTTACAAAATGGTTGATTTTATATTTTTGTTGTTGAGTCCCATCTGCAAATTCTGTTGTTTTTCCCTTTCCATTTTACACACACTGCATCTGGAGCCACCACATTTAAAAAAAACCTTTTGGGATAGCCAGATTTTTCCTATTTTCGCTTGATGGCTAATATGTCCACTAGGGGCCAGGATATTTCCTATTAGTTTGTCCCCTCGGGATGTGACCCGTACTCCTCCATCTAAGATTTTACATAGGTCAAATTGGCCTGTTGAAAATCCCCAAGTTTTTCCAAAAAATTTACCCTTTATTTGGCTAAGTTCCTACTAAATTTTTGGAAAATTGATTTTACTTCCCCTCACGTTGTTTTTTTTTGTGGGTTTCCAATAGTTTTTCCCTGCGTTACTTTTTTAAATTCTATGGGAAGCCCTATCAATTCTTTTTTATTATATTTTTGCAGGAGTCTTTGGGTTTTGTTCTCTCGCTGCTGAAAAAATCCCCATCCTCTGTGCAAATTCGTTGGGCCCCTTATATTGCCCAAAAGGGATAGCTTTTGTTTTGTTGTAGCCCCCATGATTGCGTTAGCTCTGAGGATGGTTTTTTCCCGAATTGCGTTTTGGGTACGGCTAGACAGAATTTTACCCTTTCTTTTGTCCTGTTGGGATACATCCAGGAAGGGGGACCCACTGGGAAATCCAGGCCCGAAAGCGCAAATTTAAAGAAATTTGAATTAATGTATTCCAAAAAGTCGGATGAGCACCCCCATCGCACCCCAAATTAACAAGAGGTCGTCGATGTAAAACCCCCACCACACTATAAATCAGTAAATGGATTACCTTTGTTGTAAAGGCAGGGTTCCCACCAAGCCATAGTAATGTTGGCCAGGGAGGGAGAAAAGGTAGCCCCCATAGGAGCTCCTTCTAGTTGTAGGTAAAGCTGTTCTAAAAACTTGAAGTAATTATTTTTCAGAAGATATTCTTACTGTCAGGGAGTATGAATTCTTGGAGTTTGGGGTATCATAGTCGCTATGGTGTTTAAGGAAAAAAATAAAGTAAATCACTTTTGCCACAAAATTCAGTAGGAACTTTAGCCAAATAAAGGGTATTTTTAGGAAAAACTTGGGCATTCTCAGACAGGACTATGGCCTATGTAAAATCTTAGATGGAGGAGTAGGGTCAACATCCAGGAGGGGACAAACTATAGGAAAAAACCCTTTGGCCCCTAGTAGACATATTAGCCATCAAGCGAAAATAGGAAAAATCGGGCTATCCCAAAAGGGTTTTTTTAAATGTGGTGGCTCCAGTTGCAGTGTGTTTTAAAATGGAAAGGAAAACAACAGAATTTGCAGATGGGAATTCAACAACAAAAAATATAAAATAAAACCATTTTTGTAAATTGCGATAGTCACCCACTGCATCTATGTTATAGGAATGCACCCAATGCAATAAGAAAATATGTGGGTTAGCATATAAGAAAGTAAAAAACGCGCATAATGGAACACATTAATAGCATTAAAAATCAAAAGCCACAAATGTCAGGAGCGGCCAAACACTTTCTTGAATTCCATCAGGGGGACATATCAGATTTAGAATTTTATGTGATAGATAAGGTGTTATATCCATATAGAGGTGGAAATTGGACAAAAATGCTGAGGCAAAGGGAGGCCAAATGGATTTTCAGGCTGGGCACTAGGAGACCCGACGGCTGAACTACCGCACAGATACGCTATATATCTATTAGTTGTTTTTCGATAAAGTTATTTTTTAGTGTCTTTCATTACCATCAATATATTTAACAACATTTACTATGTAGATGTAAAGTGACAGATACAAATAGAAGTATATTTGTTTTGAAATAGCTATATCTATGATGGGGCGGTATTTTTCTTCCATTCCAATGTCACATTTATTAAATTTTCCTTTACGGTGATTGGTTGTCAATGGGGGTTTTTTTAAAAAAGCTGGTAACCCATTTTAAAGCATAACAGTGAGCAAGAGTCGGCTGACTCGAAAAGCGTCTGTTGTTCTACTCACCCCGGGGTCTGTTGCTTTGTTGCCGGGGGCAGAATGGATCCGTTTTTAAGCTATCTAAATAAAGTCCCCTGGTTTTACTCTCGTATCTTGGTATTCGTCACAGCGTCATACGTCACCGGATATCCTCTTTCTTGCTTTTTGCATCACCGCGAGGCCGGCGGTTTGGTCTGGAGTTGGAAGAGACGATACAGCAGATCCGCGCCGAAACTAAAGGGATTACACAACCCTTTGGGTGCAAAGGGAACTTACCTTTGCTATTTGCTTAATGCAGAATTCCATTTACACAGATCTAAAATTATGTCAGCCCTTTAAGGTATGCCTTGAGGCTGATGTGGCCCCCGGTGAAAACTGGTTTGACACCCCTGACCTAGATAGTTTTCATACATGTCCCCCTTAAGGTATGTTCACACATGTTTTGGACCCAAAATGGACCCAAATATGCAGTGTGATCTACTTTAGTTTCATTGAAAAAAAAAACATCAGCGTTCGGTATTTTACATGCATCTTTCTAATGCGTCTTTCGGATCCGTTCAAAGAATTGACCATGTCGAATTCATTGATCTCGTTTTACTAAGCGAGGTGACCTGCCTATGTTTATACGTTTTCTGCTGCACAGAAGAAACGCGCAATTATAGACGCACACGCGAAACCTTGGGGTTTAGGACTTTGGATATGGTCTTACACAGCGCACTTTTTAATCCTCATCTTTTTCGGGATTGGAAAAACAGATTGGAATATCTCACCTTGTGAACCTTAGTATTAATTTTTAATAGGAACTGGACAACCAATGCAAGCTAGAAAAAACTGTGCATCTCTTTACATAAAACAGTTGATAAAATTGCCAAAATAATATCTGAATATGGCTTTTACCTGTTTTATTAAATAAATTAAACAACGTCCAGTGAATGTCTGTTAATAGTCATATGAAATTATGAAAAAAGGCCTGTGGTTGAGTTAAATATAAAACAAGGGCCACATATGTGTTATTTCTAAAAACAGCAGAATCAGGGGAATCAATATTGAGTTGAGTTTCTCTGTTATCAACTCTGTTCCAGTAAAAATTGGATTAAGAGTAAAATTCTGCACCTCTGTTTTGCTTTAACTCTTGTGAGAACCTACTTAAGGATTAAACGAAAAGACTTCCAAAATGTGTTTTGATTTGTTGGGCGTTTTTAAATCTGGAAGTTGACTTATGATCAAAGTTGAGTCAGAGCAATTGCTGCTACATTTATAAGCTTACTAATGTCCTTGAAAAATAAAGGATGTTTAACAAATGATTTTTTTTTTTTTTTTTTTTTCCAACATAAACGACTTAGCAAACTTACTCATCGATTTATTACAAAATTTGCTAAATTTTTGAAGAGTTAAATTTCAGTTTTTATTGTATAGACAAAAGCTAACACTGTAAAACTCCCAAAAAATAATGGCTTTGTTATTCTATAGACCTTAATAAGACAACACTGCTTTAAGAGAATTGCCCCAAACAGGTTGGTACGGTGAGCAGATTCAAAATACTTAGGAAATTAATAGCCATTAAGGGTGCGTGGCCTCAGTTCTTTAGCACTGGTATCTTGCAGTGTTGGGGGCTTGGGTTCAAATATTTTCTCTATTTTCCCTGTTTTTTACAGCAATCTCAGAATTTGCTTTCAACTGCAAAGCTCTTTGCATCTCTGTTCTGCTGATGTGTCCTTCTCCGACTGTACTTATTTAAAGCGGGACATCCCCTGTGACCATGTCTGATTTAGGTTCTTCCTTCTAGTCGAAGGTTATCCCAAGGCATCAGACTTTCGGGACAGGTGAGAGTGTAAAGTCGTTGCTGTGAAAGAGAGATCAAGTGGAAGTATAGAGTGGGATGGTAGAAAGATGATGAATTCGGTTTTCTCCACATTTAGTTTTAGGAGACAGGAGGAGAAGAAGCAGGAAATGGACGATAGACAGTCTTCAATCAAGGAGAGCAATGAGTTAATATCTGGGCCAGAAATGTATAGTTATGTGTCAGCATATAGGTGGTATTGAAAGCTTTATGTGGGTGTCCGGGTGCTCTCCGCGTCCTCGGCGCCGAGGGATCGCGGGTGCGACCCATCGTCTGCCCTCCCGGGTGGTGCGGGTCAGTGGGCGCGACGCTAGGCCGCGGGTTCGTAGCGGCGGCGCCCGCCAAGCACCACAGGGACTACCACCTGACCTGTTCCTGTCCCGCGTCGCGCCCTCCTGCCGGGCGCCAGAGGCGCGCTGTGCCTGTTTTCAGAAGGCTCGCATTATGCGCCCAGGACGCTCTGTTTCTCGGGAGATTTAGAGGGCCAGCGTCCCGTTAATTGGTTAATTGCCAGACGCGCTCCTCTATTTAAGTTTACGCTCCTGTGTCACTCGCCTTGCTGGATCGTTATGTTGCTCGTGCTAGCTAAAGGCTGTTCATAAGTATATTCTCGCTTACCGGTGTACCAGACCTCTTTGTACGTTTCGTCGATCTCGACCCCTGCCACAATGCACTGACCTGTCCTGCACCTTCCACAACGACGAACCTTTGCCGCATGCCTTGACCTCTCCTGTCCAGCGACCTACGATTATCGGAATACGGACTCTGTACCACGCTGCACCGTGCGGCCTGCCACACGCAAGCAACGTCATGTCAGGGGGGACGAGTCCTTGGTAGCCTCACGCCGCAAGCAAGTCTCCATCCCACTTTGTCGGTCGTGCTTCGCCCTCTGGTGAAAACCGGGGGGCTACTAGGATTCCAGTTGCCCTGCGCGTGGCCTTAAATACCATCGCTTGCTGGTGGTACCAGGGGAGTTCCGCAGATACTCAGCCGCTTTACAGTTAGATCCAGCAATGGATCCGCCCAAGGTGTGCCTGCGCCAAGCATCTCAGATCTTCGACGTCCATTGTCGCCAACAGTGCAGAGATATCGCAATCAAGTCAGGCAGAACTGGGACAGGCTGTGCCGCATGATGGCTGGCAAAATACTGGAGAGCTCAGCAGCAGCAGCAACCTGTCTCACTGCGCCGGTGCTTTCCTCTCGTCTCCCGGCCGTCTCACTGGCAAAGTGGGTCCCGATAGCTTCGTAACTTCCAATGCTTCCAAGTTTCGGGATGGGCGAATCGAAGCTCTGTAGAGGGTTTTCGAGTCAATGCAGTGCTCCATGCACTGTGGAGTTGTGGCCCGACCAGTTTCCCACTGGATAAGGTCAAAGGTGGCGTTCGTTGTGTGAGTCTGCATTTCGGGAAAGGCGCCTTGCCCTGGGCGGGACACCTCTTTGGGACCGGGAAGGACTGTGACGCAGATCTACAGTGCCTTCCTCACAGAATTGTCCGCGCAGCGTTCTTCAGCGTGACGGAGCTGACTGCGCGAGCATCTTTTCCGCGGAGTCTCCAGGCGCTACTAAGAATTTACGCGCAAGGTGGGAGACTCCTCTGGTTAGGTGGATTTAGGCAGGGTTCAATTCCGCACCCTAAGCACTCCGAAGCTGACCTGGGAGTATTGACGCGCTCTTCTGTTGCCACTATGTTAAGGAAAGGGTCTGTCCCCCCAAAGCAGTCAGTAAAGGACGCCGCTCGCAGCCAGATAATCTTCCCGAACGTCGTTGATGTGAGAGGCGCTCATCCATCTAGCCACCTCGCAGTAGAACGCGGTTTTGCGGAGACTTGACAGCAGGACGGTCTCCGTCAGGAGAGAACGGGAGATTGGCTGACAGACCGCTGGTTTATCTCGTCTGTGGCTTCAGTATTTCAGAGATCTCTGCTGCTCTCCTCACAGGTCGTCCGTTTGCAAGATAACCGATGCGAGGTGGGACCGGGCTACTTGGTCGGAGTCGGGAAATGTCCTTGTAGCAGGCTGTGGGAATCTCTGCCTCTACTTGCGGCCAGTCCGGAACATTTTTCGCAGAGGAGTTGTCCCGCAATTGAGCGTCAATCGCAGCGGACGGGAAACGCTTCGCTCCTAGGGGCTGTAGGAGAGGGCATCCCTAGTGTGCTCAGCACTTCTCTCCACGAATGTTGTTGCCTAGTGGATGGTGATTTCGTTACGGAGTGGGTCTATCTCTACGGGCACCGTCTGCCATTCTCAGGACTCGGGCTCGCCCGGGGAAGTCTTTATTCATGGACGCTCTGGTAGTCACGGTTAGACCGCTTGCCCAGTGGACCCGTCTGGAAAAGTCCGTTGTTATTCTTCATTCTGTGGGAGCTCCTCTAGCGATCTCCGCGATGTTCGAGTTTGATCACCAGGCCAGTCTTCTCCGTGTTGGAGGTTCTGCACACAAGGAGAAGATTTTCCTTCCACGTTCCTGGCCTCGCGCTTCATCCGGCGATCTGTTGGGGCTACCGCTGGTTTGCAACGCCACGCCCCCACGCTTGATGGAAGACAGCGAAGTCCTTTCGTTGGGTGTTAGGCGAACTCTGGTAGTCTGTACAGTTGTGCCAGGAACTTTGTTTGGGTGGCACCGACGCGCGGTTCTTGTACGCGCATCTCTCCGTCCCCCAGTCGTCCGTTTCAGATTTCTACGAGGGGTCTGCCAGCGGAAGTACCAGGATTTTGGAGCTGTGGTTCTCGGGATGCATGAAACAGGTGAGAAAGTTTAACATCCTCATTGGCCTATGACTGTGTCCCATAGACCTACCTTCACGGGACCTTAAGCCACCCGCACGGGGTAGGTGGTCTATCCTCTCTCTGTGCGCGAGACCCAAGTGCCATGTTGGCCTACATACAGGAGAATTTGTCCTAAAGGATTCATAAGCAAAGTCCCTCCTGCCTCTGCCGGAGCCCGGGTTTCTTCGTTCGTCCTAGAGAATGAAAAAGACGGTTCGCCTTCTCGCGCGTGCATTGATTACAGAGGGCTTAAAAAAAAAACAAGGTCACGTTGGAAGAAATCCTACGCTCTAACCCCTGATAATCTGAGCTCTCGGACCGCCTCCGTGGTGGTGCAGGGTCTTCACCAAATTAGTTATATGTGGGAGCTGTACAACCTCATCAGATGATTCGTGAGGGGGATGAGGATGTGAAAACGGCATTCAGACAGCACGGGGGGACGGGCACTTTTCGAAGTATCTTGTCGTCGCTCGATAGCGCAGAGAGCGCACATGTTCAACGTCCCAGCCGCTTTTCCGAGGAGTTTGCAATGCGTTTTTCGGGGGACTTGCTGTACACCTGCGTCATTGTATTACGCTTGGACGATATTTTTATTTTTGTCTGCCTGAGCTCCACAGACCGCCACCGATAGAGCAAGTAGCCAGGTCCTGAAGACGCCTGCGGGACAACCGACTGTATTGCAGCAAGTTGTAAAGTGCTGCTTTCCACCGCAGGACAGCTCTTTCAGCTTTCCGGGGTACATAGTCTCTGATCGATGGTCGCTTCAGATGGCTAGCCACTGCTCGGAAACCTCTCGCGCGTCCCGGCGGGTGGCTGTGACCTTGATACGGTGCTGCCGGCGGAATTCAACGCTTTTGAGGATTCGCCAGAACTACTACTAGCGGCAGTTTATTCCCCAGACTTTTTCTAGTTGGTGGCTCCCCCATCGTGGCTCTCAGCCAGAAGAACTCTGTAATCCTAAATGTTGGCCCCCATCTGACTGCAGGAAGCGTTCTCCCGACTAAAGTCTGACGTTCTCCTCTGCACATATTTTGGTCTGTCAGGATCCGCAGAGACCCACGCGCTTCAGCCTTGAGGTAGATAGAAGATGCTCTCTTAGCGTCGGGAGAGCAGGGGCGGGTCCTGACCCAGAAGGGCCCTAAGGGCAAGGACCGTCACATGCGGTTTCTTTTCAAAGACCTTCTCTTCGGAGAAAACGAAAGTTTAATGCGCCAATTGGAGATTCAGTAAGCTGTTGGCCGATAAAATTAGCCCTAGAGGAAGTGGCAAGGCATCTCTCTGGAGGGAGCTCGAAATCCGTTTGACGTCTTTACAGGACTCACAGAATCTGCAAGTACCTCCGACGCTCAGCGCCCTACCAAGTCATAGCTAGCGCCCGCGGTGGTCTCTTTTTTTCTGTCTGCTATTTTTGATATCTTGATGTTCACTTCCAATCGGCACGAGCGGAAAAAATGTCAAGGCGGATTATGAGCTCGTCTGTCCGCATCATTTGCTGGGCTTTGACACTTACCGGAGAGGAAAACCCGCGAGTTATACTCTAGCACATCATTGCTGAAGTGAACGATACTTGTAACATGGCTCCTGGGTCCTCCGTAGTGCGTTTCTCCGGGCAGAACCCCTCTATGGTTATTATTTTGCAGCTGCCCGCACTCAGGAAGAGAATGTTGGGTTGGGGATAGCCTCTCTTTGGACCGGTCAGTCCTGGCGTACGGGAAAATACTATGCCGCCTCATCTCACGGACACTACTGGATGGTCAACTCTGGACTCGCCAAGATGTCAAGGACTTTGTTCTTTCCTGTACCACTGTGCCTCGAAACAACGGTCAAGCCAATAGGCCCACAGGGTCTCGCCTAGTCTCTCTGCCTTGTGTTCGGAGTGCTACGCCATGGACACACAATAGCAAGACATCATCACGGACCTTCCCCTTCCGTCGGGGAACTCCGTTGCAGTCTGGGTGTGGTCCCCTGGAGTTCCGATTTCTCATAAAATGTCCCACTTTGTGCCGCCGCCTGGTCTCCCTTCAGCCCCAAATTGGCGGAGCTAATTTTTTCCAGCCGCATTTTTTCGCCCTGCATGGTTGTTTTACATCCGCCACATCGTCTCTGATCGAGGATCCAATTTGTCTCGTAAAATTCTGTGCGTGCCCGCTGCGGTTCCCAGTTGGCAAGATCAGTGAGCCCTGGATTTTTCCTCGCAATATCATCCCAGGCACTAAAGCGAGGTGTGATGATGGGTGTAACCCAGATCTATGGGGAGTATCTACTAGCACTTTCGTGTCCGGACGTAGGGACAACTGGGGCCGAATTGCGTTTCTTGGGCCGAGTTCTCGTATATGTCACGACGGGACTACCGTACTCAAACTGGGTTGCCGGATCTCCAATTTCTTGTGAGTCTCGACGGACGTCACCCGCGCCCTCCCTCCCCTTGTGCGTTCTGGCTGTCCGAGAGTCCACCGCCGTGACTACAGGGTTCAGGACTATCGCCCCCTAGTGGTCGATCGCTGACGGAGAGACCCGACAAAGCCTTTCTCCCAGTGCTTCCAAGACTGCATGAAATCGCAAGGATGACAAGTGGAGAGAGGACCTTCGCCTCCATTATTCCTTGTCCTCAGGGGATTAAAGTGTGGCTCTCTTCTAGAATACCTTAAGACTCAAGATTCCTTGCTTATACTGGGTCCGCGTTTCTGGGAGAACCCCCTTTCAGAAGATACTGCGGACAACTGAACCCGGTGTCGCGTATAAGACTCTGCCGATTTGCCTCTGTCTCTCCAGGTGCCCCTAATGACGATTTCATGTCTCCCTCCTAAAGCGTGGTCTCTGAAACCGGTTCTCCCAAGAGGGAGTCGACTGCTCGTTCTCCGGTGTTAGAATCACCTGATGTCTTTGAAGTGAAGGACATTTTAGATATGAAGCCATCGGGGTATAAGCGATTTTTTCTTGTGTGATTGGAGGGGCGCTTCGGGTCCCCGAAGAGGGTCCCTGGGAACAGAGTCGCCAGTATCCTGAACCAGACCTGATCCGCTGTCTTCCGTACGCGGCATTAAGAAGAGGGGGGGAAGCAGGCCGAGTGAAAGACCTAGCGGGGAGGGGCGGTATGGGGTATCTGTTTCACGGGGTTGGTGTCGTGTTGGCCGTGCTCCGCTCCTCGGCCCGCGCTCAGGGACCGCGGGAGCACCCGTTGTCTGCCTCCTCGCAGGTGTGTGCCCGGGTCCGGAGCTGCGGAGGCTCGGCCGCCGGGACGAGCAGCTGGTCCGCCAGCGCACAAGGGACTCACCTGACATCGTTTCCATGTCCCGTCCGCGCCGCTCTCCCGGCCAAGGCGCGCGGTGCCCGTTCTCTAAGGCCTTTGGCCTGGCGCTATGGTGCCGCGCTGCCGTTTCTAGGAGATTAAAGGCCCAGCGTTCCCGCTTAATTGGGCTATTTGCCGCAGAGAGACTCCTCTATTTGAGAGGGCTACGCTCCCCTCGTCGCACTCCTCTCCGCTTAGCTGGATGCTATGTTGTGCGTCGTGCTCTAGCCTAAAGCGTTTCCCTAGAGTATATTCGTCGCTTACAGTGTACCAGACCTCTTGATACGTTTCTAGACTCCGAACTCTGCCGCCAGCCTGAGCCTTTTCCTGCCTGTTCCGACGACCACGAACTGTTGCCGTGCTGCCCTGACCCTCCTGCATTGCCAGACTTACCGGATTCTCGGACTACGACTCTGCCGCACACTGCACGCCTCGGCTGACCACGACAAGCGCGGGTCACGTCATGGGGGGACAACCTGGTAGCCTCACGCCGCAGCGCAAGGTCCATCCCGGTCGCTTTGCGGCAGGTGCTCTGGGTGAAAACCGGCGGGCTACTATAGCTTCTGTTACGTGGGCGGTGGCTTACACTTTACCATCGCTTGCGGTGGTCCAGCGGATCCACTACTCAGCCGTTACATTGTGAAGCTATGACCCAGGTCAAGAGTGTAGAGAGAGAAGAGTAGTGGGCCCAGGACTGACCCCTGAGGGACACCAACAGAGAGTGGGCGAGAGGAGGAAGTGGTGCGAGAGTGAGAAACGCTGAATGTCTGATCAGTGAGGTATGAGGAGATCCAGGAAAGGGCCAAGTCTGTGATGCCGAGGGATGAGAGGATTTGTAGCAGGAGGGAATGGTCGACAGTGTCAAAGGCAGAGGACAGGTCTAGGAGGAGAAGGACAGAGTTATGGCGTGAGGCTTTAGCAGTTGCTAGGTCATTGGTGACCTTGGTTAGGGTGGTTTCGGTAGAGTGGTGGAGTCATAAAACTGATTGCAGTGGGTGAAGAAGAGAGTTGGAGGAGAGGTAAGACGACAGTTAAAGATAGATGTGCTGCTCAAGGAGTTGTAGGAAAATGGAAGCAGTGAGATGGGGTGATAGTTGGACAGTGAGGAGGGGTCAAGAGATGTTTTTTTAAGGATGGGTGTGATGGTAGCATGTTTAAAGGAGGAAGGGAAGATGCCAGAGGTTGTGCAGATGGGTGAGGGCTGGGATAATAACAACACTAAGGTCTGGGATCAGGTGGGAGGGCACTGGATCAAGATTACAGGTAGTGAGGTTGAATTTGGACAGTAGAGAGAAAAGGTTATCATGAGTAACAGTGGGGAAGCAGGTTAAGGGGGAAGAGCATTGTGCAGATATAGAGGTGGGCGGTGGGGACTGTGCAGGTATAGCTTTCTCTGATGAGCTTACTCTTGTGTAAGAAGTGAATGGCAAAGTTCTCTGCTGAGAAGAGAGATGTGGAGGAGGTGCTGGTGGACGGAGGAGAGAGTTGAAGGTGTTGAATAGTTGTCTGGGGTTTTTAGACAGAGAGGATATGAGAGTGGTGAACTAGTCCTGTTTGGCTAAGGTAAGTGCAGATTTAAATGTGTGGAGTGATTGTTTGTAAGAGGTGAAATCATCAGTGGAGCGTGTTTTCTTCCAGTGGTGTTCAATAATTCTGGAAGCTCATCTCAGTTGTTTGGTGGAGTCTGTGTGCCAGAGTTTTCTGTTTATTTTGCGGGTTCTATTGTGTGTGAGAGGAGTGACTGAGTCAAGGGTGGTGGTGATTGTGTGGTTGAAGAAAGCGATGGCTGCCACTTGGTCATCAAGTGAAGATATAGTAGAAAGAGGTGCAAGAGAGTCAGAGAGCGTGCGAGGGAAAAGGTTTTGTAGGTTTTTGTGGGGATGTAGTAGATATGAGACAGGAGGGACAGGTGGAGTGGAGATGGTGGAGAAGGTAAGCAGATTGCGGTCAGATATGGGGTGGGGAGAGTTTAGGAAGTCACATAGGGGGCAGAGGCTGGTGAAGATGAGGTCTAGTGTGTGTCCATCTTTGTGAGTGGCTCCAGAGATCCACTGTGAGAGGTCGAAGGAAGAGCAGAGAGATGTCAGTGGAGAGAAAGTGGACAAGCCAGGAAGCAAAGTGGTCAAGGAAGGCAGTGGCAGGGCAACAGCCACTTGGAGGTTGGATGGGGTGTAGATGCGAACAGAGTGCACCTCAAAGGAGGAGAGTGTGAGGTAAGGCAGAGGTGGAGTGGGGACAAAGGAACAGGTGTCAGACAGGAGAAGGCCGACACCTCTGCCATGCTTGTTACCAGGGCAGGGTGTATGGGTAAGTTGGAGGTTGCCAAAGGACAGCTCGTCAAGGGAGACTGTGTCAGAGGGTGTAAGCCAGGTTTCCTTCAGCCCAAGGAACAGTAAATAACGTGAGATGAATATGTCATGTATGTTGGAGAGTTTTTTACATACAGACCGTGCATTCCAGAGGGCTTCAGGGAGAGAGATAGGGGGAGCAGGGGCCAAAGGCATGTGTTTTAGGTTAACGGAGTTTGTAATGGTGAATCTATTAGGAAAAGCAGAGACAATAGTGGGAATGTGCTGAGGAGGCCCTGGGTTAGGGGATATATCCCCATAATCCAGGAGGAGCAGAGAGAGGGTGAGCAGGTGGGAGTAGGATAGACTGTAGTTTGGTTGGGTCTGTTTTTTGCAGAAGGCGTTAATAGTGGGGAAGAGGTTGGTGGCAGCAGACAGGTGAAAGGGTAGAATGAATGGAGATATATAAAGCTCACTGCCCAGTAAAGGTGTTTGGAGATAGGCAATTAGTATCAGGAAAATGGAGGTTGAGATAATGGAGGATAGGAAAAGCATGGTGTGTGTGTGTGAGATTGGTTATCAGGCTATTAGTGCAAGGGAAGAGTATGAGTAGCTGTTAACTTTTTGCAATCCTTGTTTAATCCTGGTTTAATTCTGATTTTAATTCATCTACACTTAGAACGGCTACACTTTGAACAAGACCACAGGCGACCAAAGGTCACAGGTGACCATTGTGGGTGAATATATACTAAGTAATGTCCCAATCAATCAGATGTGAACAAGAAATGGGAGGGGTTGAGTCAGCTAATTAGCAAAGTAGGGGAGAATAGAAAACAAGATTACAAGATGAACTACACTGGCTCCATATACACAGTGGAGGATGGGTGTAGAGGAGATGGCATTGTGATAACAAATTATAAATATAATAAAGATACACATAAAAGGAAAAGACAGCGATGATAGGATGAGAGTTGTAGTTCAGATGCAGATACATACACAGCATTGATCACACACAGCGATGGCAGAATGAGGGTTGTAGTTCAATAATACATGCTTTTACAAATTTTTGCAAAGTAGAAAACTGAAAAGTTCGGCATACATATGTAATCAGCCCTCTGATATCCTAAATAAAATCAAGTATGACCAATTGCCTTAAGACGTCACCTAACTAGTAAATAGAGTGCATCTGTATATAATTTATCCTCAGCATAACTACAGCTCTTTTGTGAAGGCCTCAGAGCTTTGTTAGAGAACATTAGTGAACAAACAGCTTCATGGAAACCAAGGAACACACCAGACTGCTCAGGGATAAAGTTGTGGCAAAGTGTACTACAGAGTTAGGTTTAAAAAAAAATAGCCCAGAACATCTCATGGAGCACTGTTCAATACATCATCCATAAATTGAAGGAGTATGGCACAACTGCTACCAAGACACGGCCACCTAACTAAGGCCCAGGGTCTCTCTGGAGAAGCTGCAGCGATCCACAGCTAAGGCAGGAGAATCTATCCACAGGATAGATTGTGTACACCCCAAATTTGGCCTTTATGGAAGAGTGTCAAGAAGAAAGCTATTTTTAAAAGAAATCCCACTTGCAGTTTGTAAAAAGCTATGTATGAGACACAGCAAGGAAGTGGAAGAAGGTGCTTTGGTCAGATGTGACCAATATTGAACTTTTTGGCCTAAATGCCAAAGACTAAGTGTGGAAGAAAGCCAACATTGCAAATCACCCTGAACACACCATCTCCACCATGAAGCATGGTGATGGCAGCATCATTCTGTGGGGAAGGCTTTGCTTCAGCAGAGACTGGGAAGCTGGTCAGAATGAGTGGGAAGATGGATGGAGCAAAATATAGGACAATCCCAGAGGAGAAAAAATGTTACAAGCTGCAAAAATATTTGAGACTAGGACTTAGGTTCACATTCCAGCAGGCCCTATATATACAGCCAAAGCTACAATGAAAAGGTTTATATCAAAGCATATTCATGTGTTAAATGGTACAGTCAAAATCCAGACATAAATCCCATTGAGAAACTGTGGCATGATTTAAAAACTGCTGTTCACAAATGTTCTCCAACCAATCAGAGCTATTTTGCAAAGAAGAATGGGTAAAAATTCCAGCCTCTAGATGTACAAATGCAGCTGTCATTAAAGCTAAAGGTAATAACTGTAAAGTTTAAAAATGAGGACCAGTTCAAGGGACAGGAAGACTTTTGCAACCCACTGTCTAATTAGATCAATTCTTCAGAAGGTACGAGGGGTTTCCCTAGGAATTACACATATGTTGCAAATAAACAAACAAAATAATTTTTCACAACATTGGCAGGAATTTCATGAGTGGTCCTTAGTCCAGGGTCCAAAATATACACCAGATGTTCCACTCAAGTTGGGTTGTACCAATGTGATTGTTGGCTATTAGCCAATACTGTAGGTTGCTGAGTGTTTACTCTCTGCAAAAGCCTGCCCTGTTTGCATGTAATTTATAAACAGTCACTCAGAATAGGTGTTGCCCTGTGTCACTGTAGATCCTCCTGACCACTATACCACTGCATTCCACAAAAACATGTGTGTTCCACAACACAGGTGACAGAAAGCACTGATCAGTAAATACCAAAAATGTTCCAAGAAAGAACAAGCAATGAGCTGGCAACAGACTCATACTGTTCTGAAGATGTAGGCATTTATAATGTAGGAAGGCCTTTATAAAGCTTATATTTCATGTGTCTGTGGTCATTTTATAATATAATACAATGCTAAAATCCAACATGATATGTATCAATTTGCAGAAAAAGTAAAGCGCTTTTTTATAAAACCTATCCTTACATTTATCTATAGTGCAACATTAATATTGAATGTGACAGTGATGCAAAGGATGGAGTTTTATAACTGGCACACTTATATTAAGAAAGATCATTCAGTTTCAGATCATTGTCGTCATTGAGTGTTTTATATTAGGGCCTTTGTTCATGTTTGGCATTAGCACAAAACCTTTTTGGCTCATGGATTCTTCCATTTACCCAGCTGTGAGGCAACAAGGATGGATTAATACATTTTAAACTGTCCACTGAAAATTATAATTTCAACTTCCATTTCTCAAAACAGGTTCAAAGCATATTGTTAATACTGATTTTTTTTAATGTTTTGCATTATCTAATATTATATACAGTAGAATTACAATAGTCTATGATTTATGGTTGACTGGTTTCTATTACCTCTAGAGATTAGGCATATTGTTTCTGCAGCTTCCCAATCACGCTGTCACGTTTCAAAGGACTTTTTTTGCCTGATGGTCTGAACAAATAAATAAGGCAGCCTCTGAAAGATTTTTGGAAGAAGAGTAAATCCATGAAACTACAAGTGGCAGTTGCCTAACCAACCATGGCCAGGGATGTGAGGGGCGAGAACAGAACACCAGGATAGCAGACACCAGAGCAGTGGATTACAGTCAGGCAGACGTGACACCAGGAACAGCGGACCAGCAGCCATGACACCAGGATAGGATAACAGATAGCAGACTTGGGGACTACAGATACCAGCAGACTCAGAATAGGATGCAGACACCAGGAGACTAGGACAGGATACCAGACAGCAGGAGACTAATGGACTACAGATTCCAGGAAACTCAGGAAGCACAAACATGAAATCTAAGGGCAGAGGCAGAGACGAAACCAGACGGGCAGAGATCAGGAACCAGACAGGTGACAACTCAGGGTTAGGGACTCAGGAATTCCAGAACACAGAAATAACAGGAATACTGACTAGGGTTTCAGGAGGGCTTGAGCCTAGTGCAGAACACCCTAGAATTTCATAACCAATACCCAGGCCCAGACTGGTGGTAGTAGCTGGACTTTATAGCTCCGGCTATCTAGACATGAGATACAGCTGAGAAAGTGCTCAGGTGTTAACTGTTGTCTTGCTGGATGGTACGGGAAACATCGAGTAAATACAACACAGCAGCCACCAGGGTCAAATGGCATGATGCAAGCACAGAAGAGGCAAGAAACCTTGCTGATCGCGATACATACATGCACATATTATATATATGCTGTATTAAATCATATGATACAGGATCAATAAATTGAAATGGTTAAACTTTATTTAAGCAATGTTGTGTCAACTACTTTGTAAATTAAATTTACAACTCATTTTGGTCATTCGTCAGACATTGCAAATGTTCTCTTTTCCTTCGATCTGTGTTTACCAAAACTAAAACATGAGCAGATCTCATATTTAGAATTGAGTTTAGAGGTCTGGCTTCAGGACTGGTTAATTTTAGAGGCCTGTTCAAAGAAATAAATTATTTTAGGGGCTGGTATGACACCAAATTATTTAGCACTTCCAATGGCAACACCCCAGCTACAAAACACAAGTTTATCTTTCCACTTTCTCTAACACCATGACCTCTAGCAGTCTGAAACTAACTTCTTGTTTTTCCACCATCTACTAACCTACACAATCCTAATTTGTGTAGTACTACCATAACTCCTGGGCAGCAAGCCATTTGTCTTAAGGTTAAGCTTTTCTCACATCTGCCTTTCAGTCCCTGTATTCAGTTACTTGCATGCTAATACCACCTGCACCTCAAACTCATCTCCAGTATCTACCTTTTTCTTACTATGTAAACAGCTGAAAATTTCATTGTTACTCTAATTTATTCTCATTTTGATAACTATAACTCATTACTAATCAGCTTTTCCCTCACTAAATTTCCATTTCCAATAAATCCTGAAGTCAGACTCATCCTTCTGTTTAAAATATCAGTTGATATCGCACCATGGTCCCACTCCAGACAGTGGTTGTGCTCGTGCACCCAGTTCCCGGCATCTGTACTCACCTCTCCCCGCTCTACTCACTGTCACTGGCATATACCCATTCCCTAGGATGCACGCTCTCCAGAAAGTTAAAGTGACCTGAGAGTCTCCTGCAGCAAAATCCCTCTCAACTTGTGACAGGCTTTGGAAAATACCTGGGAGCTTCTTAGACCCCGCTACCTGACAGGGTTCATATCCATCTTTTGTGGTGACCCAGGGGATCCACTACTTCAACCTGTTACAATATCAAAATAATAGCAATTAATAATGAAACCTCAATATGCTAAATTATTCATATAGTACTAATAGTCATGAGGAAAAAAATAATATTGAATACATAATTACTAAAGTTTTATTGAAAAAATATTAATAAAATAATGTATTACATGATGAGATAAAATTAGACAACGATCATAAAATGGGGAAGAAACAACCTCATTTCATGCTCAATAAATCAATATACAATGAGCATATGTTCAGCAAATAGAGCTACCATAGTCCAATTGGCCTATAGTTGCCATGCAGATGCCTAAGGCCCACTCAGAGTCTTACTCATTATCCTTTGGGATACTGCAAACCAAAGGCATAAACATGATGTGAACAGAGTCTTAATTATAAACTCTTCACAATGCGCCATTGCCCTATATCTCTTTGCTCATGCTGAAGTAGTTCTCTGGAATGCATTACCTAAACAAGTCAAATTAATTCCTAGCATTCACAGTTTTACGTGAGTCCTGACATTTATATTTCTTAGTCTAATTCTCCCATGTTTATAGCTCCCATCCACATTATTTCCCCAAATGTAATGCAGTCATTTGGCAGTATACTACACTCCAGCACTTCACATCTGCACATACAGGTATTGGCTGTGTGACTGACTCATGCAGTTTGTATTTTTCATTTAAGAAACAAGGCTGTACCATTGTACAAATCAAACGCTTTTACCATGCATTTGTCCCTTACTTACTTATATATTGATATTAAACTTTTGAAAGCAGGGCCCTTACGTCCATTTTGTCAACTGTTAAAGAGTTGGTGACTCTATATTATTTTATTTTGTCTGCATGTGCATCTATATTGTAATGTACTACAGAATATAATGCAATATTTACAGTAAATAAAAAGTGCAACTCAAAAGTAAATGAAATAGCACATCTTTATTTTATTCACATAAGATATCAAATAAAAACAGCATACATGGAGGTAAAGATGAAACAATGCTAAAGACAGGACATCAAAGAATCAGGTATATGTAAAATATACAAAATTCCCTCAATTCTAGAAAATCACTGTAAAAAAAAATACATACACAAATAAATCATCATTATAAGGTTGTGTTCAATACACAGTGTGAACATACCCTAAAAAAACCTCTACATTCACAAATATAGAAATATGGCATTAAATAATCCCAGTCTAATAAATACTTTGATAATCCAGCATATGAAAAAGTAAATACCAAAAGTGTAAGGGAATTAGAAAAACTGATAGTGAAAAATCAGAGTATAGTGTCCAATGCACTCACTTCTTCAGGGACAAAAGACCACCCCCTTCTGCACGATGCAATCACATGATGCTGGCCAGTTTTCATGGCATCTGGAGTCTAATTAAGAAAAAAAAGTTTAAAAAGTATTTTAAAAAACATTACCAGTTCACAACACCCTCTCTGTGCCATCGTACAAATAAAAATAAAAAAGTGAACTATAATTGGGATCCGCATGAAAAATCAACACGAAGGGAAGTGGTTAAAATCATGTACACTTAACTGACTTTAAATGACTGTAACTATGTAAGATTATTAAAAAAGAGCTAACATATTAGTGATATATACAGTATCTCACAAAAGTGAGTACACCCCTCACATTTTTTAAAACGTTGTATTTTTAAAACGTTGAAGATATGACATTTTAATACAATGTAAAGTAGTGAGTGTGAAGCTTGTATAATATTGTAAATTTGGTGTGCCCTCAAAATAACTCAACACACATCAATGACTAAAACATTGTCAACAAAAGTGAGCACAAAAGTGCTCAGTGTCATATCCAAAGATAGATGTATGAGTGCTCACAGCATTGCTGTAGAGGTAAGAGGGCTGAGGGATCAGCCTGTCAGTGCTTAGATCATATGCTGCACACTGCATCAAATTGGTCTGCATGGCTGGCGTCCCATAAGGAAGCCTTCTGGTTTGTGGCTGTATGAGTGCTGCCGGCTGTCTCGAGCTACTGTTCATTAAGGGAACTATGAATGTCAACATGTACTTTGACACACTGAAGCAGAGCATGATCCCTTCCCTGAGGCGCAGAGCAGTGTTCCAACATGATAACGACCCCAAACATACCTCCAAGACGACCACTGCCTTACTAAAAAAAATGAGGCTAAAGGTGCTGGACTGGCCTAGCATGTTTCCAGACCTAAACCTGGAGATATGTTAGGCCAGTGGGTCTGTGAGACATCCTCAAACAGAAGGTGGAGGAGTGTAAGGTCTCTAACAACCACCAGCTCTGTCATGTCATCATGAAGGAGTGGAAGAAGATTCCAGTGGAAACTGTGAAGCTCTAGTGAATTCCATGCCCAAAAGAGTAAAGGCTGTGCTGGAAAATAATGGTGGCCACACAAAATATTGACACTTTGGGCACAATTCTTCCATTTTCCCTTAGAGGTGTACTTACTTTTGTTGCCAGCTGTTAAGGCATTGATGGCTGTATGGTGAGTTATTTTGATGACACACCAAATGTATACTGTTATTTTCAGTGTTGTCCCATGAAAAGATATAATACAATATTTACAAAAATGTGATATATACAGTATTGCACAAAAGTGAGTACACTCATCATAGGTAAATATTGTATTATGGCTTTACATGGGACTGTCACATCAAACGAGGTGCAGTGGGCCCTGACTGCCACCCAGCCCACTGTCCCTGCCTACTTGGCGTGCTGCCTTAGGCGGCAGACCCCAACTGGACGACAGTCCCAACGCTGCTAAGTGCAGGGCCGTCAGGGAAGCTCAGTGTCAAACAGTCCGGGTCGATAACGTTCAGGAACGTAATAGCAAACTCAGAAAGCAGCAGAGTAAACGGGAAAACAAGCTGAGGTCAAAACATGTGCGGGAGCGCTGTACATAAACTGAGAGCAGAAACGAAGTCAAAGGCAAGCCGAGGTCAAGATACAAGGAAAACAAATCACAAAAAGCAGAGGGAACACTAGGGGAAACCTTTATCAGGCAAAGCCTAGAGGGAATGAGGAGGTTTAAGAGGTCTGCCCGGACACCACCCCCGGAGCCGATTGGTGCGGCATCCGGACCCTCCGATTGGTCCTGAGGGACACACTCTCAGTTGGGAGAGGCTGCAGAACTGTCACTCCTGGCTCAGAAGCAGAACCCCTCCCCGGGTGTGGTCGCTGTGCTAAACGGGTGGAAGACTGCCCAGACGAACGTTTCCTGACAGTACCCCCCTTTTAGGAGGGGCCACTGGACCCTTACCTGGTCCGGGTCTTTCTGGATGAGCGTCGTGGAATTCCTTGATGAGGGTATCAGCATGAATGGACCTAGCAGGAATCCACGACCTCTCCTCAGGACCGTAACCCTTCCAATGGACCAGGTATTGCAGCGACCTTTGTACTCTGCGAGAGTCAATATTTGCGCCACCTTATACTCTAACTCCCCCTTAATTCTAACTGGAGGAGGAGGTTTAGCAGGTGGGATAGCGGATGGAACGTACCTCTTCAGGAGTGACTGGTGAAATACATTATGTATCCGGAACCAATAGGGTAATTTAAGACGGTAGGCCACTAGATTAATCACCTCCAGAATGACATAAGGACCTACAAAGCGCGGCGCAAGCTTACCAGAGGGGACCTTTAAACGAAGATTCCGGGTAGACAGCCAAACCTTATCCCCAACATTAAATCCTCCAGCACAAAGGCGCCTCTTATCACATTTTTCCTTCTGGATGCTCTGGGCGTTCGCCAAGTTCTTCTGAACTTGGACCCAGACTGTGCTCAGATCATTAACGAGGACATCCACCCCACTATGATCAGAAGTAGCGCCGGACAATGATGCATGTCTAGGATGGAAGCCATAATTACAGAAAAATGGAGAAACACCAGACGAACTGCTATCCTGGTTATTAATAGGGAATTCCACCAAAGGTAGATATTTCACCCAGTCTCCCTGCTGATCGGAGACAAAACACATGAGTTTTTGCTTAACGGTTTGATTCACCCTCTCCGTCTGCCCATTGGTCTCAGGGTGGAAAGCAGAAAAGAAGGACAGGGTGATACCTAGAGCCTTACAGAGAGCTCTCCAGAAACAAGAAACAAATTGAACTCCTCTATCAGACACAATGGGCGACATGTATGAACGGGCTTTACGCCTGTTTTCTGGCGTACACTGCGCCTCCCAGCCCGAATCCCGCTGTCGGACGCAGCGTTCGCCACTTTCGGCTGCGGTCCGCATGAAGGGGCGGGCAGTGGGCGGGCAGTGGGCGCGGTGGGGCGCGGTGTAGGCGTTCCGGGGCGGGACGCGGCGCGCTCGTATAGTCCGAGGCATGTACCATCGCGGCTCGCCAAATCGCGGCGCTCGGCAGCTCCGACAAGCAGACCAGGTTTTTTTTGGTCTAAATCCTCCGGCAGAGGCGAAGTGAAGCAGGATCCGAACATGCGAGGAAGCGGATCGAAGATCGCGACAGAAGTCTCGGCGCTCCGCTCCGTGCAGCAGGAGTATGAATAGGAAAAAATCGCCTTTATAAAGGCGGAAAACAGTGTCAGAAGAGAGCTGCACGTAAAAAATACACATAATAAAAAAAACATCACTTTTCCAAACTCTAGAATGGCGCAATATCAACAAATATGATATTGCAAATTGCCGGGAAAGACAGTAATTCAAAATCTGAAACCTATTCTCATTGGTCGGCAGAAACCGGCCAATCAGAATCGGAGCGACAGTGAACCATTAAAAGCTATGGGGAAGAATTGACCAATCAAAATCCCCGGCGGGATAATTCAAAATACAGTAAAAATGCTGAAAAGAGCTGATTGGCTGAGCTAGCGGGGTCTCGGCTAGCTCAGCCAATCAGAATAGGAGCGACAAAGTCCCATTCTAGCCTATGGAGAAGTGTAGACCAATCAGAATCCAGGGCGGGATAATTCAAAATACAGTAAAAAGACAGAAAAGAGCTTATTGGCTGAGCTAGCGGGGGCTTGGCTATCCCAGCCAATCAGAGCGCGAGCTACTTCTCCCATTATACTCTATGGAGAGATGAGCGCACTCAAATCTCGGCGCTCAGCGCCGCGCGGCATGAAGTATTAATCAACAAATTATTTTTATACAGTGTAAAACATTCTCAGATAAAGACCAGAACACTTCTTTAAAAATAAAGCAGTTAAAAACCGAACAACGCGTTCGTCGCCGAGACTGGCGCTACATAGGGAATTGCCATAGAGAGAATTGCCGGGAAAGACAGTAATTCAAAATTGTAAAGCTATTCTCATTGGTCGGCATAAACCATCCAATCAGAATAGGAGCGACAATGTCCCATTATCTCCAATGGAGGAGAATGACCAATCAGAATAGGAGCGACAGTGGCCCATTCTATCTTATGGAGAAAAATGGACCAATCATATTCAAAGGCGGGACAGTTCAAAATACAGTAAAAAGACAGAAACAAGCTGATTGGTTGAAGCAGCGGGGGCTCGTCCAGCTTAGCCAATCAGAGCGCGTGCTTCTTTCTCTTAGAGTTTTATGGGGTATCGAAATTTAAAAGAGGCGCCGTAATTTGGTCCAATGGGAGAGTGAGCGACGCTCCTATGGGTTTTCTAATGCAATCTGGTATAAAACTGTACATGGCTGAAATCAAATTATAACACTACAGAAGTTGTGCCGATGTGTAAATACAACGAATAATAAATAATAAGAGAGGTAATGTAGGGTAACCTCTCAATACCAGTATCTATAGATAGTTTACAAAACAACTTACAAATCACTGGAGTAAACTATAAAAAATAACTTTTAATAATTTCATTAAAAAGGTTTGATTCCTCATGAAGCTATGACACTTGTATATACTATAATATAGAGATAAATAGTGGCAAAAAAATGTACACTGCCCCTACACATCCCTATACACTAACTACCTATAAGTGAGAAATGCAAGGAAAACGTCCTGATAAGGACGACCCCGCCAGGAACCAAACTACAAAACCCTAATACACCCTATTATTGATTGTTTTTAGAGTTAAAATGTTATAATAAACAAAAAAAAACGACGCGTTTCTTTCTCAAGATCAATATGAGAATTCCTCAGGGGTTGCATACATAGTAATAAAGATCTTATTGACATGTAGGTACAATATCTTAATTTAAATAGACAAGCTGCATAGATATATACAAAACATAGTTTTTTTATATCTTATATAGATTGCAATTGTCGCATCAGATCAAGGTTTGCCGGGATATGATTTATACTCCCATGCATATGTATAGAACCTTATAACCTAATGAACAACATGCATATCAAACAGATACAGATTGGAAAAATATCTCATTATGGCAAATAGTAACACATTCGTATCCTATTGTAATCCCAGTGGGGAAAAAACTCTACTCACCAATCTGTATATAGGTAAGAATATAGCAAGCTCGCTACTTACAATTGCTTGGGTGGACGTTCAAATTCTATGCCCCCCATGTATATATACATTCTGTCAAAAAAGAAATGTACCAAACATATGTCAGGTTATACTCACTAATAGCAAGTGTATTGCAGTTAAAAACTGCATCTGATACTTACTTTATTATAGTGGAGACAAGTTTCTGTCTGCCACTGACATTATTGCATGTCCGAGTGTTCGGCGTCTCTCGTCAGAATGTGCGCATGCGCACCTTTTAAACTGAACATCGCGTCCGGGCTCAGAGATACGCCCTCCACTCTGACGTAGGTGAGGGAGTATTGCATTCACCGACAGCGAGACTTAGCCTCGCTTGACGGTGAACTCTCTGCCCGCTCTGTCAGTTAGGCTTCGCTGCGTTACACAATTATTGTTAAGATAAGTAATGAAGGGATTTACGGCTAAAGATATTTAATCATATTTAAACAACCAGTTGGAGGCACGCGTGGCTACAGTAAGTATGAGGATAGAAGAGTTATCATGCAATAGATATGTATAATGCATAATACCGTATTAGTATATCAAGGGCTAGAGTCAATTGTTTGTAGATTTTACATTTTGACCACAAGGATTTATTTTTTAAATAATGATTGATGTAAAAATACATATATAAAATCCTAGAAGAGAGGGTCAGTTAGTAATAATTCGTTATTCAAAAGCAGAGAGTTTAGGACCAAAATTGTGAATACAAATCGTAGGTAACTCCAGGTAAACAATAAGTTTACCTAGACAATGGTGACAATGACTGTATTAAATAAAGCAGCTAAAATTAAGCTGCTCATTAAGACCTAGGGGGTACACAGTTTTTAATCTGTGAATCCATTTAGCTTCAGCCTGCAGAGCTCTTCTATCAATATCTCCACCACGTGGTGACTGGCGTATCAGCTCTAGTGCTTCAAACTTCAAACCAGAGCATTTTCCCCCATGGATCTCATTCATATGTTTTGCCAATGGTGTATCTCTCTTATTTCTGATGTCCCCCATGTGTTCCAAAATCCTCTGTTTCCAGGGTCTAATCGTTTCCAGGGTCTAATACAACGAATACTAATATGTGGCTAACGGAAAAAAAAAAAAGTCCATAAAATCATGTTTATTTCTTTATTTCGTTAGCCAAGGATCAATAGTATGGGTGCATCGAAAATAAAGAAATAAGCATGATTTTCTTGATTTAAATTTTTTATTTCGTTAGCCACATATTAGTATTCCTTTTATATACACATCGGCACAACTTCTGTAGTGTTATAATTTGATTTCAGCCATGTACACTTTTATACCAGATTGCATTAGAAAACCCATAGGAGCGTTGCTCGCTCTCACATTGGTCCAAATTACGGCGCCTCTTTTAAATTTCGATTCCCCATAGAACTGTATGAGAAAGCAGCTCGCACTCTGATTGGCTAAGCTGGACGAGCCCCCGCTGCTTCAACCAATCAGCTCGTTTCTGCCTTTTTACTGTATTTTGAATTGTCCCGCCTTTGAATATGATTGGTCCATTTTTCTCCATAGGATAGAATGGGCCACTGTCGCTCCTATTCTGATTGGTCAATTCTCCTCCATAGGATATAATGGGACATTGTCGCTCCTATTCTGATTGGCTGGTTTATGCTGACCAATGAGAATAGCTTTCCAAATTTGAATTACTGTCTTTCCCGGCAATTCTCTCTATGGCAATTCCCTATGTAGCGCCGGTCTCGGCGACGAACGCGTTGTTCGGGTTTTTAACTGCTTTATTTTTAAAGAAGTGTTCTGGTCTTTATCTGAGAATGTTTTACACTGTATAAAAATAATTTGTTGATTAATACTTCATGCCGCGCGGCGCTGAGCGCCGAGATTTGAGTGCGCTCATCTCTCCATAGAGTATAATGGGAGAAGCAGCTCGCGCTCTGATTGGCTGGGATAGCCAAGCCCCCGCTAGCTCAGCCAATAAGCTCTTTTCTGTCTTTTTACTGTATTTTGAATTATCCCGCCCTGGATTCTGATTGGTCTACACTTCTCCATAGGCTAGAATGGGACTTTGTCGCTCCTATTCTGATTGGCTGAGCTAGCCGAGACCCCGCTAGCTCAGCCAATCAGCTGTTTTTAGCATTTTTACTGTATTTTGAACAGTCCCGCCGTGGATTCTGATTGGTGTAAACTTCCCCATAGGCTAGAATGGGACTTTGTCGCTCGTATTCTGATTGGTCTAAACTTCTCCATAGCCTAGAATGGGACTTTGTCGCTCCTATTCTGATTGGCTGAGATAGCCAAGCCCCCGTTATCTCAGCCAATCAGCTGTTTTTAGCATTTTTACTGTATTTTGAACAGTCCCGCCGTGGATTCTAATTAGTCAAAACTGAACAAAAGCTTTTAATAGTTCAGTGTCGCTCCTATTCTGAGTGGCCGATTTCTGGCAACCAATGAGAATAGGGTTCAGAATTTGAAATACTGTATTTCCCGGCCATTTCCAATATCCTAATTCTTGACTTAGGATATTGGAAAGTGATTTTGTTTTATGTAATTTTTATTTTTAATGTTTCAGCTCTTTTCCTGAGAATGTAGAACGCCTTTATAAAGGCGATTTTGGATTTATACTCCGCACCGACATGTGGAATGATTTCTCACCGCTCCAGCCTGTCTCGCATTGGAACAGATTTTCGGCGCAGTCCCGCACGGTGCCTAAGTCCCGCACTGCGCCCCACACACTGCGAGGCGTGCGGACTTTTCCCCGCATGTATGAGGGCACTTCCTCGGACGGTGAATCTTCGGCGCAGCGACGCACAGCGCCCATGTCCCCACACTGTGCCCCACGCACTGGCGAGGCGCGGCGGACTTTTCCCCTCATGTATGATCGCACTACCTCCGGCGGACAATCACAGACGCAGCGCCAAACTTCGCCTCATTCCCGCACTGCGCCCCACGCACTGGCGAGGCGCGGCGGACTTTACATGATATGTATGAGCGCGGCCCGTCCCCGACATAAATCAGGCGCAGATTCCGCCGGGAAACTGGCGGAAAACGGCGCCTCGACCCGGCGAGCTTCATACATGTGGCCCAATATTTTCAGGTAGCCCATGCAGTTTAACGATATGTCTGATGAAAAGTTCCGTAGCTTGCTTTTTAGACAACGGTAACGCTTTTAACGGGATCAAGTGGCACATCTTACTAAAGTGATCCACTACCACCCAAATGACAGTCTTGCCCTCAGAGGTAGGCAGATCGGACATCAAATCCATGGAAATGTGAGTCCAAGGTCTATCTGGTATAGGAAGAGGACAAACTTCACCAGGAGGGCGAGTTCTGGGAACCTTTGCCTGAGCACAGGTGTCGCAGGCTATTACATAGGCCGCCACATCACGGGACAATGACGGCCACCAGTAATTTCAGGAAATGAGTCTCTTTGTGCCAGACACTCCGGGATGTCCAGATAACACTGAATCATGTAATTCTTTTAATAATCGTAAACGAAACTGAGTGGGGACAAAGACCTTAGAAACAGGACAATCCACCAGTCTCATGTCCTGGTGTGTCTTGATCTCCGTGGCTAAGTCAGGGGAGATGACAGAGACGACACTTTCTGTAGGTAAAATGGGCCCTGGGTCATCCTGAGGAGAGTGACTGGCACAGAAACTTCTAGACAATGTGTCCGCCTTCACATTCTTAGAACCAGGTCTGTATGTAGCCACAAAGTTAAATCGAGTAAAGAACAATGCCCAACGTGCCTGACGAAGGTTCCACCTTTTAGCACTCTCTAAAAAGGTAAGGTTCTTATGATCGATTAGGACCGTGACTTGGTGCTGGGCACCTTCGAGGAAGTGGCACCATTCCTCGAAAGCCCATTTAATTGCCAACAATTCTCGGTTCCCAACATCATAATTCCTCCCGGCAGAGGAGAATTTATGGAAAAAGAAGGCACACGGCCAAAGATTAGTCAAGGCGGTCGATCCCTGAGATAGCACTGCCCCCGCCCCAAACTCCGAAGCATCTACCTCAACGACGAAGGGTTTAGTATGATTGGCTTGAACCAACACTGGGGCTGCAACAAAGCACTGCTTGAGTTTTTCGAAAGCCTCTAAGGCGTCCGGTTGCCAGTTACTGAAATTAACCCCCTTTTTAGTCATATAAGTTAATGGCCGGACGAGAACAGAAAAATTACGAATACATTTTCGATAATAATTGGCAAAGACTAAGAACCGCTGTAAGGCTTTTAGGGAGGACGGGCGAATCCAATCGCGAATTTTCCCGGGAGCCATACGGAATGAGTTTGGAGTCACAATATATCCCAGGAAAGGTATCTCCTGAACCCCGAACACACATTTCTCAAGTTTGGCAAACAAAGTATTTACCCTCAGAATCTGCAAAACCTGCCGCACGTGTTTAACGTGAGAAAACCAATCCTGCGAATAAATTAAGATCTCATCCAGATAAACAACCATACAATGACCAATGAGATCTCGGAACACATCATTACAGCGTTACACAACCCAAAGGGCATAAACAAATATTCAAAATGGCCCTCTGGCATATTAAATGCAGTCTTCCATTCATCCCCCTCCTTGATCCGAATAAGCTTGTAAGCCCCCCTCAAATCCAGTTTGGAGAACCACTTTGCCCCCTGAATTTGATTGAACAGGTCGGGAATCAAAGGTAAGGGATATTGGTTCTTTACAGTTACCTTATTGAGTTTCCGGTAATCAATGCAAGGACGGAGACTACCATCTTTTTTCTTCACAAAAAAGAACCCCGCACCCATAGGGGACACCAAGGTCAGATATGACCCTTCTGTAGACTCTCTGCAATATACTGCTTCATGCTTCATGGTGAGTCTCTCCGGACCAGACAGATTGTATATCCTGCCTTTAGGAAATCTCACCACCGGCAATAGTTCAATAGCACAATCATAGGGCCTATGCGGGGGTAATTGCTCAGACTGAGTCTTTGTTAAAAACCACAGCTAAGTCGCGAATAAAGGCAGGAATCTGCTCAATCTCCGCATAACCAAGGATGATGGGAAGACATTAATTAATGCATTGCTTACCCCACCTAATCAATTCTCCAGAATTCCAGTCAATCACAGAGTTGTGCTTCTGAAGCCAGGGCAACCATAACACCACGTCAGCAGGTAAGCCCTCCATGACAAACAGAATGCACCTCTAAGGTGCATAGATCCCACCAGCATCTCAAGCTCAGGAGTGCAATGTTGGATCTTGCCCTTGACCAACGGGGTAGAATCTATCGCCACCACCTGCAAGGAATCAGATAGAGGCCTCCAGGGAAGGCCCAGAGGCTTAAAAAATGATGTGTCCACAAAGTTGCAAGCTGATCCCGAATCCACAAAGGCCCTCCCAGAGCTAGACCTGGAAAGATATGAAATCTTAACTGGAAGCAACAACTTTTTTGACACCATGGGAAATATCTGTTCACCTAGGTGATCATCCCATGAGTCACCTAGGCGCTGGAGTTTTCTGGCTGGGTTCTCCTGTTGGGACACTTCACGGATGCGAGGTGAGATCCTGTGGTTACTGGCTGGGCCCGCAGACGAGGCTCCTAGTTGCATAGGCTCCTCGGGGGTCATCTCAACATGAGCGGGTCCTGGGGAGGTGACTGAATGGAGCAGCGGAGTAACATGGGGTAACGGAGTAAATGTCCTCTCCCGGCGTCTCTCCCTAAACTGTCTATCCAGGCGGACAGCCAAAGCCATAGCCTCATCAAGTGTGCCAGGGGTTGGATAAGCTACCAACAAGTCTTTTATATGGTCATCTAGCCCTAATCTGAACTCGCACCTAAGGTCCGGGTCATTCCATCCCGACGGAACACACCAACACTGGAACTCTGAACAATACTCCTCCACCGCCCTCTTGCCCTGTCTTAAAGTGGTGAGCTGCGTCTCAGCCACTGCTTCTCTATCAGGGTCGTCAAAAAGAAGCCCCAAGGAGTCAAAAAAGCGGTCTACAGAAGACAACTCAGGTGAGTTGTGGGGTAGCGAGAAAGCCCATTCCTGGGGAGACCCTTCAAGTAGGGACATAATAATTCCCACCCTCTGCTCCTCATTACCTGAGGTAAGTGGGTGGAGGCGAAAGTACAATCGGCATCCTTCCTTAAACACTAAAAAGGCCTTTCTGTCCCCTGCAAACCTCTCGGGTAATTGAATAGGGGGTTCACTTAATGGGGAGAGGGGTGCCGAAGGACTCCCAGCCTGAGGGGTACCCTGGGAGGTCTCCTGCTGCTGCACTGTAAGTGCTAGGTCCTGGACCAACTGGCTAAGCCCCTGCATCTGCTCTACTAATACAGCCATGGGAAAAATGGGACGTGGAGAGCAGAGAAATAGTGGCCTCACAAACTGTCATGTCAGAGGAGCCACTTGCCCAAATGTCCCCTGGCCTACTTTGGTGTGTTGCCTTAGGCGCCAGGGACCCCAACTGGACGAAAAGCTCCTACACTGCTAAGTGCAGGGCCGTCAGGGAAGCTCAGTGTAAAACAGTCCCGGTCGATAACGGTCAGGAACGTAATAGCAAAATCAGAAACCAGCAGAGTAAATGGGAAAACAATCCGAGGTCAAAACACGTGTGGGAGCACGGTACATAAACGGTGAGCAGAAACAAAGGCAAAGGCAAGCCAAGGTCAAGATACAAGGAAAACAAATCATAAAAAGCAGAGGGAACACTAGGGGAAACTTTGTCAGGCAAAGCCTGGAGGGAATGAGGAGGTTTAAGAAGTCTGCCCGGAAACCACCCCCGGAGCCGATTGGTGCGGCATCCGGGCTCTCAGATTGATCCTGAGGGACACACTCTCAGTTGGGAGAGGCTGCAGAGCTGTCACTCCTGGCTCAGGAGCAGAACCTCTCCCCGGATGTGGTCCCAGGGTAGACCTATTAACCCTCGCAGGTCGCTGTGCTAAACGGATGGGAGACTGCCCAGACAAATGTATCCTGACAGGGACAACAATGAAGATATGACACTTTGATACCATGTAAAGGAGTCAGTGTACAGTGTGTTTAACAGTATAAATTTGGTGTGCCCTCAAAATAACTCAACACACAGCCATCAATGTCTAAACTGCTGGAAACAAAACTGAGTACACCCCTAAATGAAAAAGGACAAATCGTGCCCAATTTGACATTTTCTCTCATCTCTCATTGCTGCAGAGGTTAAAAGGGTTGGGGGTCAGCCAGTTAGTGCTCTGACCATACAAATAATATTGCTTCTGAAGCCTTTAACCTAAGATTATTTTATTTTAGACACCCTATTGTATTGTAATGAAAATAATACTTACATGTGCCCTTATGTAAGATGGGAGATTTACAAAATATTAGAGTAAGACTAAAGAATGAAAATACTATTTAATATGCTCTCATGTGAAAGGGGATATATCATTGTAGTGCTGGCCTGACATTCACCACATTCTTGAAATGCCACAGCATAAGTATAGCACAGGAGGAGATCAAATAGATTAGGAGTCATTTACTCAATTAAATTTTTTTCTCGAGGACAATGGGACACATTTACTTATGCTGTGTAATACTTGGTGTGAACAAAATAGATAATCTAAAAATATGCAAGATTTATCATAGTGACCCATATTGTATAATACATTTGGTGCATGCTCAGGTAGTTCCATCTACTCATTACACATATGTGATATGTTTCAAGCGTTTATTTCTTTTAATGTTTATGATTATGGCTTACAGTTCATAAAAACTCAAAATTCTATATATTATAAAATTAGAATATGAATTGTATTAGAGAAATGTTCTCCTACTGAAAGGTATGTACACTATCTGCTCAATATTTTGTCGGGGCAACTTGTGCATGAATTACTGCATGGAAGCCTGTGGAACTACTGAGGTGTTATGCAAGCCCAGGTTTCATTCGTGGCACCCTTCAGCTAGACTGCATTGATAGGTCTGGTGTCTCTCATCTTCTTCTTAACAATGCCCCATGAATTCTTTATGACAGGGTTCTCAAATTTTGGCCAGTGGACAGTGTCAGACTGGGGTGCCTCTGGCCCACCGGTGGAGTTGACTCTAGGGGCCCACCAGTTGATCTGTTTCTGAGCGCACTGGTGGAAGTTATATATAAATTTAGTTGCCCACCCTATAGCTACTGTAAATGACTGTACCTATCCCCTATACTCTGCATTTTGCTTTTTGCCTCTCTTTCTATGCTTTTTTTCCTCTCTTGAGGATGTATATGCAGTTTAAAAACAACTCTAAATCTATCATGCGTAAGGGCCCACGAGGGGTTTTCCCTATTCCTGTGGGCCAGTTTGAGTTTCCACATGGGTCAATTAAGTTTTGGCCCATCAGACAATTTTGCATTACAGGTGGCCCGTGCAAGCATAGCAGGGGCGTCGGTAGGCAAAAATCCCCCTGGATAAAATCAGCACTGCCCCAAACCTGAGGTCGCCGGGTTCCAAGACATTGCTGTGGGCCCGGAGAGCCAACGGTCTGTCTCTTCAATTGTATGTGCGTTCTGTTGACACACATACACTTGAACGCTACCATGGAGTAGAGAGCGATAGCTCCCTGCTCTCCGGATTACTCTGGTGGGTCGCAAGCAGGCTTGCAGCACTCTGGAGTATCCTGTGCCGCATGATAATGTCACACCACCTGTGCGGGAAGACCGGGAGCAGCAAGAGACTATGGGCAACATGTCAGAAAAGAGGCGCTTCCACACCAGTTTTAAGGCGCATTAAATGAGTGTAACGCGCCTGAATAAATAAACCTGTCAAAAATCGGGTGTCTGGTATACCTTGTATAACATATTTAATGTGTCTAATTTAGACGCATTCAAAAGTGTCAAATGTGCCTAATTCTAGTGTATGACAGTTCGTTTATATGGAGAATACAGCGTCAACAGTTTTTTTGGTGCAAAATGCACCAAAAAATGGTGCAGCCCTCGTGGGACATGTCAAACCATATATATCTACCAAAGGTGCCTATGTACCTCCCTACTAATAGGACGTACATACCTACCTATCGAGGGGCTATATATATACCTACTGAGGAGACCTTTATACCTACCTACTTGGAGAGGGTCTATATACCTTTCTAATGGGGGCCTATAAAGGAACGATGAGTAACTCCCTATCCCCTACAACAAGCACCTGGCTTTCCTTTCATAGGAAACCAGGTTGCTATGGGGATGGGGGATCGTCATTCTTTCCTGTATGAACCTCCATTAGGAATGGAGATATATAAACCCCCCCAGTAGGTAAGTAGGTATATAGGTGCTGTAAATTTGTGGATTCTAAATTGTTTGTGTATTAAATTATGATGAGAAGAGACGTAGCTGGGATAAGTATTCTTGGGGGTCTGGGCCAGATTTACAAATAAAAGTAATGTGAACGACTCCAATCAGAAACGACGTCTCATGTAAATCACTAAATGAAACTGCAGTGTAATCACATATTTCTGCAGAGCACCTACATACAACTAGTATCTACCACTATCTGGTCACTGTATGGTAGTGGTATATGTCTTCAGAGCCTGTGTACAACCGGTAGTCAGATGTGGTGGTTGCATTTGGTCATGGTCTGGCAGTATTATTTGATCCTTAAGTAGTATTATTATTGGGTCTTGGTATTGTAGGAGGCTTTTTTTATAGTAACAATCATTGTGTCTTGGTATTGTAGGAGTTTTTTTTTCTTTTTTTAGTAACAATCATTTGCATGATATATTTGTTCCTTGTATAGGATTTATTATTTTGTAATTATTTTTTATAAGATATTACATACATAGTTAAGTGCTAAAATGGACAAACAAAAATCAGAGAGGCCATCAATAGTTGATCAGTTGGGTGCTGACACTCAGCAACCGCACAGATCAGCTGTACCAAAGCGGCACACGCTGCACAGGAAGGTGCAGTGCTGTGAAGCAGCGCTGTAGAGTGGTATCACTCACTATGAATGAGAGCTGGTGAATGCAGTACCCTGAGCTAGCCACAACACAGGAGATGTGACGCAATTGTTCAATCCTTGTCCGCTACTTAGCAAAACAGTGCTGAGCTCAGTCCCAACAATCACAAGAATTATGGCCTTAAGATAGGTCATATTTACTTTTCTCTGTATACCCTTAAGTTTGTTCCATATAAAAGTCATCTTAAGTCTTTGAGAAGGAAATACTTCCTCAATTGTAACTTTTTTTAGTAAATATTTACGTCGGCACGCGACTTGTCCAAATTTTTTCTTTGTCCCACTGACTGTTTGAGTTTGACATCCCTTCTCTATATGGTATGGAATGCAGATGAGTTTGTTGGTCAATCAAGCGCAGTGATACTGTGGTTATTAAACCAGATATTGGTACTTTGGTAGTGTGGGCAGGTGCAAGGTCCTGCTGAAATGAAATAAGCATTTCCATAATGCTTGTCAGCAGAGGGAAGCATGAATTGCTCTAATATTTTCTGGTAGACGACTGTGCTGACCTTGGACTTGATATAACACAGGGGACCAACACCAGCAGGTAACATCACTGACTGTGGAAACGTCACACTGCACCTCAAGCAATTTGGATTGGGGCCTCTCCACTCTTCCTCAAGACTCTGGGACCTAGATTTCCAAATCAAATGCAAAATTTACTTTAATCTGAAAACAGCACCAGTCCAGTCCTTTTTCTCTTTCATAGCCCAGGTAAGACATTTCTAATGGTGTCTCTGGGTCATGAGTGGCTTGACACAAAGAATATGAAAATTGTAGCCCATGTCCCAGATATTTCTGTGTCAAATTATCGAATGGCCTTTTCTTGACAATCCTTTAAGGCTACAGTCATCCCTGTTGCACCTTTTTCCTACCAGACTTTTTTCCTCCAACACTCTCCGTTAAAAGTTTTTATACAACACTCTGGGGAAAGCCAGTTTTCATTACAAGATCTTCAGTGGTTTACCCCACTTTTGGGAAGGTGTCAA